>PVKC010013862.1:0-22621 GCA_004027635.1 Crocidura indochinensis
GAAGAAGAAGAAGAAGAAGAAGAAGAAGAAGAAGAAGAAGAAGAAGAAGAAGAAGAAGAAGAAGAATGAAAGAATGTAAAGCATTATAATTCCATTGACAAGGCTGTTTCAATTCTATTTACCATTTTATATCTAGAACTAGGCCTAGGCTAGCTTAATGCTAAAATTGCTCTTATTATTTTTAATACTGGATGAAGAAGTAGCTACTATAAGGAATGTGATTAGCGAGACAGTTAAACAGTCAGAGCATTTGCCTTGCACTCTCCTTCCTAGATTCAATATCATCACCAGATTTAGATCCGCTTCAAGATCCTGAGCAAAGCTAGGAGTAAATCAAGAGCACCAACAGTTATGACAGAATAACCAAGAGAAAATAAAATAAAATAGCTATTATACTTTAGAACATATTCTTTGCTTCCCCAGTCCTTCGTCCATATTTGCAGTCAAGAAGCTTTCCAAAATCTTTGTGATATAATAACATGGAGATATACAAAACCTTAATCTAAGAATTAATCTTAGATATTCAGTTCCTTTCTGGAGCTCACTCTGTAGTTCACTCTCTGTCATCAAGAAACAGAAGGCTGATCAAAATAGCACCTACTCTCTGTACATACAGTAAAGAAGCTTGTACAAGAAAATAAGATTGAGCTGAATAAGACATATAAAGGAAAGGAAACCATCTGTCTTAAGGTATCTTCTAACCTACAAATGACCTTTTACCTAACAGCATGTGTGTGACAGATGACATGTACAAAGCTTGTGAAGCGTTATTTTATATATTATTATTTTATTATTTTTTTATTTTAGGGCTACACCTGACAGTACTAAGGGGTTATTCTGGTTTCTGCATTCAGAAATCACTCCTCACAGGCTGGGGGATCTTATGGAATGCAAGGCAATTACTCTGTTACCTCTGTGCTATCATTTCAGCCCCTCTATTATTATTTTAGTGAGCCAACAGAAAAGCCAAACATAAGATCCACGAGCAGGTTTTCTCCTCTAATGAACTTTAACAAAGCCATTAGTCGGATCCCTGACTGGGTGTTTTCAGCTGAGAGATTTTCTTTATGGTCTGAAGATGAGCTAGCAATACCACCACCTTAACACTAAGCCATGTGGAACGGCTGAGTACTTTTGGGCAATTGGGCCATTTGGGTCTGTCAAACAAAAGGGATTTCTGAGTTTCACTGACTCTATCCCAGCATGCAAATATGGAAAAGAGGACAACTGTAAGCAACTGGAATTTAAAAAGAAAACAGAAACTAACAAATAGGCTATTACAAGAAGAGTATACTCAGATATCAATCCCTAAAAATCAAAGGAAAAATAAAGGACAGTAAAAAAGTGTTTTTTAAATGACCATTCCCATCCACCCTCCTTCTGACTAGAGCAATATTCAACAGTAAGTTTGCAAGTTCCCATTGATGCGTTTATTTGACTTGCTGTGACCTTGGAGCATGTACAACTATGCAGGGAACCGAGCTTTATGAATTCAGGACTATAATCTGAAAAAGGTGTCAATCAGATCCTATTCTTGATTCTCTGATAAACAGTTGGGCTGTGATTTTGTGACCTCTTTGGCATTCAAGATTAAGCCTGAGTGCCCTCACCTTCCTCAGCCTCTTCTTTGGTCTCATCGGTCTCAGTAGCCTCAGTTTCTTCAGGCTCTGATTTGTCCTCAAGGGCTGAACTCTCAGGTGCCTGTGGAGTGTCATGAGCGACTGCCTGTGGAGTTTCACTAGTGGGGGCAGGAGTGTCACTAGTGGAGGCAGAATTGTCACTTGTGGCCTGATCACTGTTGGCCTCTGCCTGGGCGCCACTGTCGCTGTCAGAGGCTGTCGGGGCACCACTGTCGCTATCAGTGGAGGCCGGGACGCCACTGTCACTGTCAGTGGAGGCTGGGGCGCCACTGTCACTGTCAGTGGAGGCTGGGGTGCCGCTGTCGCTATCAGTGGAGGCCGCGGCATCACTGTCGCTGTCAGTGGAGCCCGCAGCGTCAGTGTCGCTGTCAGTGGAGGCCGCAGCATCACTATCGCTGTCAGTGGAGGCCGCGGGGTCAGTGTCGGCCGCAGCGTCAGTGTCGCTGTCAGTGGAGGCCGCGGCGTCACTGTCACTGTCAGTGGCGGTGTCGCTGGCCGCGTCAGAGTCGGCCTCCTCCTGCAGGGCGGTGACGTTGGGCCCTAAGGCGACCCTGGGCGCTCCCAAAAGAAGCACGCCCAGCGTCAGCAGCAGCCTGGGGCAGCAATGTGTGTCCCAGGGCTGCATGGCTCCAGGGCCACAGGGCCACTCAAGGCACAATCGCACTGTTTCCTTCCTGAAGAAAGGTTCCAGGATTAGAACAGCCAGTTGGAACACAGGCCCAACACACCCGGCAACCTTTGAAACGTCACATCTCGTCAGCAATGCTGAGCCACCTGCATTCCGGAAGAGGTCTCTGGAACATGGGTAGCCCCAAGTTGTGCCCGGCAGACCTGGGCCAGCAAACTTCGATGTCACGGGGCTTCCAACCTTCCTGTCTTTCTTCTGCTAGTGTATGCCTTTCTTGCAGAACCTGTCCAGTTTACCTTGATTCCTTCCGAGGGGTATTTCCTTCTCTTGCCATTAATTATTTTACTCTAAGCCCGAGTCTAGACTTTCCAGCACATCTGCTTGGTCCAGTCGAGTAGCAGTAAAGGGGATCAGGCCCTGCTGTGTCATACACCTTGCTCATCAAGCACTCTAATGCCAAATACTTTCCAACCCCCTTTGCTAATCAAACATTTGAATGGCTCAAGAAGGGACACAGCCTTGTGATGGTGGCATGCTAGAGCCGCAGTCTGCAGGTGAAGGTTGTTTTATGAGAAGTTCATCATCTTTGTTTGCTCTGCGCATGGGTAAGTGCAGCTCTGACCTGTGTTTACAGAATTCTAGTTGTGCTAGTTGTAGCAACAGCTTGTCCTGGGCCAGCCTTGAACTAGCTTAAGGGACTGGAAAGAAGAGGGATGTAACACAACCAGCTTTGAGCTAGTTCTTTGCCATTTTTTATTAGGGTCTTGATGTTTGGGGAGTCACATGCCAGGTTTCATCTTTAACCTTATATATTTCCTTTCTTCTTGCTTTGGTTCTAATTATCAAAGTTTCCTAGAATTTCATATAATTCTGATTTTGGTGTCTTAATATTTAGTTTTTATTGGGAAAATATGTTTCTATCAGATCTCTGGCAAAGGTGTTTGAGAAAACAGTGGATCTGGGATAGAAACCAAAACAGTCACTCTGACAATTATCTCCTAAAGCCAAAAAATATTTTCTTTTATAATAAGGTAGTCTTTTTTACTAAGATTGAGTCAGACTAGCAGCAAGAATAAAACTTCAGTATTCCTACTTAAGAAAATGTTAGACCTGTGACTCCCCACTGCCCTCTTGCTTGTATTCTGTAATATTATATCCAGTTATATAACAGGAAAAAATTGGATTAAATTCCTTCCCTTGACATTGTTAATTTCAAGAAGTCTGATCTAATTCTGCTTTTCCTCCTTAGGAATAGAAACAACAATTTGTGAGACTAAAGAAAGACTATGTGTCCTCTCACTTTTTTTGGACCTATTTATTGTACATAAATGTATTATTTTTTTAATTTTGATTTCATCTTTATTTTTAATAATATCTTTATTTAAGCTCCAATGATTATAAACATATTTGTAGCAGGGTTTCAGTTATAAAAAAACACCCCCTTCACCAGTGCAATCTTCCTGCCACCATTGCCTCTCAATTTCCTCCTCCCCCACCCTCTGTCTGTATTTGAGACAGGCAGTTTATTTCTTTAACTCACTACCATTATCATTATAGTTGTTAGTGTAGTTATTTCTCTAACTGCACTCATCACTCTTTGTGGTAAGCTTTGTATTGTGGGCCACTCCTTCAGCCAATGAAGAGATTTTAATCTGAGAAATAAAATGACTCACATAATTAAGCAAATATAGAGTGAGATGAAAACCAGATCTCTTAAGGATTCATTCAATGTTTAATGGTTCATTTGACTTAAAGTTAATAATGACTCCTAGATATATGCTCTAGAAACACAAAAACACAATACCATGCCCTCTGTACTCATTCATTGCAGCAATATTTACAATAGTCGGAGTCTGAAAACAACCCAGGTGCTGATAATAGAGGTGTGAAACTGTGGTACATCTACATAATGGAATACTATGAAGCTGTTAAAAAAAAGTGAAGTGATGAAATTTTCCTATACATGAATGCACATGGAGACTCTTATGCTGAATGAAAGGGTCAGAGGGAGTGGGTTAGACATAGAATAGTCTCACTCATCTCTGGAATATAGTAACAATAAAATCCAGTACAGGAATAATAACCAGAAACAATAAAGATAAGGGCCGGAAGGACCTGCCCATGAGATGAAGCTTACCATAAAAAGCTTACCATAACAAAGACAGCTAGAGTAATAGAATCCCTGTCCAGAGACAGTTGGTGGGGTGGAAGGGGAGGAAAAATGGGAACATTTGTGGTGGGATAGTTTCTCTGGTAAAGGGTGGTATACATTTTATGACTGAAACTCAACTAAGTACATTTCTGTTGTCACAATGCTTAAATAAATTATTTATTTTAATGATAGATATTATTCCATTTTCTACCTCAAAGTTATCTTTAAAATTGAACACACACATACACACACAAAGTCTAGAACAGATTGGCTGAGAGTTCTTGGAAATAAAAACTACCATGTGATATGTGGTATAAACTACACTTTAGACCAGTGGTCCTCAAACTACGGCCCATGGGCCACATACTGTATTTGTTCCCATTTTGTTTCTTCACTTCAAAGATATATGCAGTGTGCATAGGAATTTGTTCGTAGTTTTAGTTTTTACTATATTCCGGCCTCCAACGATCTGAGGGACAATGAACTGGCCCCCTGTTTAAAAAGTTTGAGGACCCCTGCTTTAGACAATTAGTAATACTAATTATTAAGATACTTACTAGTAATTGAAATCATATAATCACGCGATTATCTTCTGAGACAAATGTTTGATTTATTAGTTTTAATCTGTCTTCCAGATTGCTAAGACCATTCTATACTCATACAAGCAACAAATTTTTGGTTGCTCTACATTCTCACCAAAATATCAGTGGCCATTAAAGAACACTGGAAAATTGTTCTCAATTATATGATTGAATCAACAGTAAACAATCCCACATTATAATCTCTCCAAAGGAAGACTTTAAGTTTTTATCCCTATTTTCCTCTTTAGGTGAAAAGACAATTATAGAAAAAAATTTAATATAAATATTTAAGCACTGGGATTACAAGCATGTTCGTAATTGGGTTTCAGTCATAATAAACAGAATACCCGCCCCATTCACTAGTGCAACATTCCTACCACCAAAGGCCCTCTGCCTCTCCTCTGCCTGTCTTGTGACAGGTATTCTACTTCTCTCATTCTTTAACATTGTCATGCTAGTTGTTAGTGTAGTTATTTCCCTAATAGTGTTCACTACTCTTTGTGGTGATCTTCAAATTGTGAGCCAGTTCTTCTGGCCCTCCCAGCCCTTAACTCTATTGTCTCTGGGTCTTATTACAGTAATGTCTTTGTTTTTCTTAATACCCATAGGTGAGTGATACTAGTCTGTGTCTGTATATCTATCTCCCTCTGACTTATTTCACTCAGCAAAATAGATTCCATGTACATTCATGTATAGAAAAATTTCATGACTTCATCTTTCCTGACAGCTGCATTAATATTCCATTGTGTATATGTATTAAGCTGATAAGCTTCTGCACCTCAAAGGAAATAGTGCTTAAGATACAAAAGCCATGGGAGAAACTATTCACCCAATACCTATCAGACAAGGGACTAATATAAAAAATATACAAGATGCTGGCAGAACTTAATAAGAAAAAAGCATATAATCCCATCAAAAAATGGTGAGAAGAAATGAACAGACATTTCCTCACAGAAGAAATACAAATGGCCAAAAGACACATGAACAAATGCTCCACATCACTAATCATCAGGGATATGCAAATCAAAACAACTATGAGGTACCACCTCATACCACAGAGATTGGCACACATCACAAAGAATGAGAACAAACAGTATTGGCGGGGATGTGGAGAGAAAGGAACTCTTATCCACTGCTGGTGGGAATGCTGTGTAGTTCAACCTTTATGGAAAGCAATATGGAGATTCCTCCAAAAACTGGAAATTGAACTCCCATATGATCCAGCTATACCATTCCTAGGGATATACCCTAAGAACATAAAAATACAATACAAAAATTCCTTCCTCACACCTATATTCATTGCAGCACTATTTACAATAGCCAGACTCTGGAAACAACCAAGATGCCCTTCAACAGATGAATGGCTAAATTTTTTTTAAATCAGAACCTCTTCTTTATTTTTCCATTTGGAATAGTTAACAGTTTTCTTTTTTCTTTTCTTCTCTCGTTTTTCATTCTCTCCTTATCTCTTCATTCTATCTTCCATTTCTGTTATATTACACCTTATTTTACCCAAAATAAAGATCATCCTGCTTACTTTGTATCTGTTTGTTTATAACTTGGTTTCACCCGACACAAATATTGTTGTACATTGTAAACCTTTACAAGACTGACTCAGGATAGCCTGAGCTGTCTGTCCTTACTCTGTCCTTATTCCACACCTAGGAGTAGACCTGGGAATGTTCTCTGTACTGAATAAAAATGACCATTCTGGCAGACAACTTGCTCTTGATATGTGGTAGAAGATTTCCAGAATACCTGTGTTTTACCCTCAGATTGTTCTGGATTATTGCGTGTTGCAACTCTGCTTCAGACTCTTTCACCTGGGGTTGGAGATACTGCATGTGGGCTGGGCTGATTTTATGCATTTTTCCCCTTTTCTTTCCTTCTCATCTCCTCTTTCTTCCATTCTTGCTTTTTTTTCTCTCCTCTCCTCTTTTCACTCCACTTCTCCCCTCCCCTCTCCTCTCCTCTTCTGTCCTCTCCTATTCTCCCCTGTCATCCCCTTTCCCTCTCTCTCCTCCTAGATGGTGACCTTGGCCCAACTTATAGTCTTACTTTTATACCCAATTTAGAGAATTTTCAAATGAGCTAGGTGACTATTGCGGGGATTGACTACACTAGGCAATTGGTTGGCCCTAATAAGGACTTTATGGCAGATATAAACAGGATGTTGGCCTGGGTATAGGGGACGCAATGTTGCAAGTAGGATGAAAGCAGAATGTTGCCCTGGAGGTTTGATCAGCTAGCTGGGATAGAAAGAAGCCTACTATACTGCCTGAAACCTGTCATATCTGTGGTCTGGTCCTTTCATTTCTCCCTTGAGTTTGATTACTCTCAAATTTTTGAGAACTTGGCTATAGACTATCTTGGTGCCATATCTGTGCATATTCTTTCCTCCAAAGTGCACTGGAATCACTCGCAACCAATGCATTCAGGATGCAAGGACCACAGGTTAGCAATAGTAGCAGGATAACAAAAGGGCCAGAGTAAAATAGTCAGCCAAAGGGACCAACTGAACAGAGAGATTCAATCCAGATGTGTGGCTGTTAAGGGCCCTACTGATCCTATCTGGACCAAAACAGCTCTGATTTTTAAACAGCAATCCGAAAGCTCTGAGACCTCCAGCCTTCACCACAGGGTTTGGGTCCCTCTATAATCTCAGTGTGTGCTGCCAGGTGCCTTACCAGAAACATTCCTGTACCCTGCAGTGAAAGTTCACTTCTCCTTCTCATTTTGGGGGACTGTCTTCTGGACACACATAAAATAAGAACACTTTCAGGACAAAATCCCTATCCTTGGACCCATACCCATGACATTGTACCCACTTCTTTTCTAACACTTATACCTCAGTAGCAGAAGATCTTGTGGAGAATAATCAGAAACCCCAAACAAATTGCACAAGTCAAAGTTTAGGATAGATTCCTGGGGTAACAGTTTGGTTCACAAATCCTTGATCTACAGTCTGTATAGGTGTCCAAGTATATTCCACAAGCAAATTGAATGTTCATTCTTCCCGGTCATTCAGAGGTCACTGCCATAATCAGGAGCATCAGGAATATGATCTGAATTCTGCTCTTGTTCTGGGAGCTGTTTTAAGTGATCTGCAAAGAGTCCTTCATGTCTTGGTGGGTGATTTCTCACTTCAAAGAACAAGGAGGTTTCTGCATCTTCAATTCTGAAACTTAAACAGCTGTAGGGGTGTGGAGAGAATAATATAGTATCCTAGAATCCAGTTGTCAGGAGATATGGGTTTGAGAGTCATTGCCTTCAGATAGAAATTCCTCTAACACCTGGTGTTAATTCTTTCACTCTTAACATTACCATGGGAACACACAATCTTTGCTCCTTCCTTTTTTCTACCACCCATCCTCTTTACATATTAGTGTCCAGTTCATGCTTTCTATTAGGCCCAACTTCTGAGATAAACAGGTAGGGTGTAATTTCCAATTAGTGCCAATGGCCTTAGCTAGTTGAGTTCCCATGGACACTCTTGCCATTATTCTTTTGGAGCTTTCCTGTTGACCTTCCTGTTTTACGTTTTCCTACAGATTTCACTACCTTAGAAGCCAATATAGGTAAGTGTGGGTGTAGGCTTATCTCTGTAACTTCTTCAGGTTGGGAAAGGACTTTACCCATAAGGAATCTCATGCTATCTGAGCTTTTAATGAGGGTTCAGGAAATTGATTGGTTCATGTTTGCAGTTATTAACATCTGAAAAAAAATAAGATCAATTAGGCAAAGGAATATCATTTAAAATCATCAGGCCCTGGAGCAGTAAATAGTTCTCTATTTTTGGAGGAAAGAGCAGTAGAAAATGCTCCCTCTAGGATGGTGACACAGAAGTTAAAACAACGTAAAACAAAGCATCAAAGCACTATATCTGTTTCCCTTAGAATCTGGGCATCTGTGTGAGTCATGATGACAGCCCTCCTTAGGAGAAGCTCTCCTGGTTCTAAACAGGTGTTCAAGGAAATAAGGCCCAGGACCCTAAGTTCAGTAACAGCACATCTACTTCCCTCATTGTCCTGCTCAGCCTAAGTTCTCCCTGGGAAAGTTCTAGCCAGACTAGTGATAGCATGTATAGCTGTCCTTTCTTTTCTTTTATGCTTTTCTTTATTCTTTCTTTTTCATCTTTTATTGCTCCTATTTTCTTTTCTCTTCTTTTACTACCTTTCTTGCTTCTTTTTCTCCTTTTTCTCTTTATGTCTTTCTTCTTCCATTTCCCTTTCCCTTTCTCCCTCCTTCCCTCCCTCCCTCCCTCCCTCCCTTCTTCTTCATTCTTCCTTCCTCCATTCTTCCCTCTTTCTTCTTTCTTTCTTTCTTGTTTATTTTACTTCACAAAATCATTTCATAATTTAGTTTTATGATCTAAGGTAGTCACTTTTATATTGCATTATAACATCTAGATAATATTTCATTGCCTAATATGTAGCTTACAAATATTTTCTCCCTTTTTTCTTTTCAACTTTTTTAGGGACATGGGAGGTTGGACTTCACCCAAGAACACAGGGTTATTTCTTACTCTGCTCAGAAATTATTCCTGACAGTACTCAGGGACCATCTGTGGCACTAGGTTTGAACCTGTGTTAATTATGTGAAAGGTTAGCATCTAAACATCTGTATATCTCGCTAGCCTCTTTACAATTTGCTATCATATTCTTTCATAGAACAATTCTTTTTCATTTAAATGAAGTTAAGTTTTGCTTTTGGTTTGATACACGGTTGATACCAAGTTTAAGAACATTTTTACCCAACTTTATATCCTGAAGATTTTATTCCATTTTAAAAGTATCTTATAATTTATGCTTTACATTTTTGTTCTGTAATCTATTTTGGCTATTTTTATGCAACATTATTTCTGAGTTCTTTATTTTGTTTCACTGCTGACTTTATTGAGCCATGATTACAGTACTTAATATATGAAATAATACATTGGGTAGTTATTTCCCCCTATTTTATTTTAGTTAGCTATTCTTGTTTCTTTATCTTTTCAAATATATTCTAGAATTGTCTGTTTATATGTATGAAAACATTGCTGGAATTTGAATAAGGAATGTTGTAAACCTTATTTGATATATAGTTTAAACCTTAAATTATATATCAATTTGAGAATTAACATCTTTGGTATGTGAATTTTCCAGTCATGAACATAGGATGTCATTTATTTAGATATTCTTGAATTCTTTATGTTTACAGCTTTAACGATATCTTGTATGTATTAGATTTATACTGATATGTTTAATTTTAGTAATTTAAAGTAGCATTTTTTTTGGTTTTTGGGCCACACCTGGTTACTCCTGGTTATGTGCTCAGAAATTTCCCCTGGCTTGGGGGACCATATGGGACACCAGTGGATAGAATACTACACCCTCTGCCACTGCTCCAGCCCCTAAAGTAGTATTTTAAATATACATTTTCAAATATTCAATGGATTATATATACATATATATATATTATTGATTTATATCCAAAGTGTTTTCTTTACTCTTATTAGGCCTAAGAAATTTGTTTGTAGCTTTGGGAACACACCTAGTGGTATTCAGAGGTCACTCTTGGCTATGCACACAGAAATTTTCCTGCCTGGTTTGTGGGACCATATGAGATGCTGTGGATTAAGCTCACATTGGCTGTATGCAACACTCTATTCACTGTACTATTGTGCTAGAACAGGCCTAAAAGTTTTGTGCATATTTCTCAGTAATTTTTATTTTTATTTGTTATGAAAAGTGAGTGTTTTATTTCTTTCCTCTGGCATTTCTTTTTTAAAATAAATTAAATTTTCTTATCTTACACAACAAGGTTTACAGAGTTACTCATAAAACAATTATTTCTGGCATTCAATATTCCATACTAATGCCACCACCAATGGCATTAGATATTCATTCTACCATTGTCATCAAGTTCCTAGCATCCCTAAAGCCTGCCCTTTGGCAGGTAGGAATAATTTACCAAACATTGCTTAGCACAACTTATTAATGGAATTATAAAAATACTTAATTAAAAGAAAATTTGTGAAAGTAGTCTTATCTCACAATAAGGTCACTATGTCATTGTCTAGAATTTTACAAGGCTGCTCATTGCTGGTTGAGCATTCTGTTCTTGGTTTTGCTAATTGAGCTTATGTGGCTTTTATAAGAATTTCACATTTATTTCACATATAATTTGATGTATTCCTACTTGAAAGTCAGTATTAAAAACAGCTATTATGTGGTCCAGGACTTTGAGGAACTGTGGAGATGGGCAGATGAGCTTATCCAGAGACAGTGGTGGTTTGTGGGCATGGCTTCAAGGACTTCTGGAAGAATAGAAGTACATGAGGAAGTGACCCACCCTGGCTCCAAATCATCCCTGGAGATGTCAGCCACAAAACTGGAATACCAGGAGATTTTAGCATCTCGTAGTCTGCAAAGATTAATGGAAAAGTATTGAAGCTGGGTCATTAGCATGGCAGCAGTGGTCATGTGTGCCGATAATAGGCCTCTGGGAGGACCCTAGTCCAATAAACTGTAAGGCTAGTATATCTATTGGTTTTTGCTGCTAGTTGTGCCTTGCTTTTGAGAGTTATATGAGGCTATAACTGCTTACATAGACATGGAAATAAGCTGTGGATTGTAGGTGTGACTGTTGGGACTTCTAGAAATACAAAGGCATAAAGGAGAGACTGGAGATGTCAGTATAGCATGTCTTTTATTTTCTTTTTCCTGACTTACAGTACTAGTTAAAATTTCCTGTATTTAGATACCTAGTGAGATATGACACTTGCCTTGACCCAACTTTGGGAGGAAAACATTTTATCTTTCGTCATTAAACATATTATTTGCTATAGATCTATGTAGATAGTATTTAACTTGTCAAATAGATAAAAATGTGTTAAATAGTAGATAATATTTAATAAGTACAAGTTTTCTTATTCTATTTTTGAGCAGTCTTTTAAATCAGAAATAGGTATTGAATTATATCAAATGATTTTCTACATCAATTATTATGATGAATATTTTATATATGTGTATGATTTTCTTCTTTTTGGCCTGTTAATATAATGGATTACATTGAAATTTAAATAATATGCCTTGAAATAATATGTGAGTCAAAAAATAAATACCAAAGGAAAATTAAGGATATTTTAACTAAATTAATGTGAAAATAAATTTCATAAAGAGGCATAATATAGAACAATGGTCTCCAACTTTTTCATCTCAGGACAAGTACCAGTCTAATGAACCAGCAGTAGAAAAGCTACTGTTCTAAACAGAAAGAGGTGTAACAGTGGCTTCAAACCTTTTTATATTTTCAAACCACTAATATAAAGTGAAATCAGTAAATAAAGTGCATTTAATTCTTTGAAAATATATATTAAAAGGGAGGAAATAACTAAGTCTTAAAAATCAATTATGAAAACTTCCACTTAGGACACTATAGTGGAAAACGTTTTTAATCTGAACCAAGCAGCAAAAAAGAAACAGCAGAAATCAGAACAAAAACCAACAGACCTAAAAATCAGGAAATCAAGAAAGCCAACAAAACCAAAAGTTAGTCCTCTAGAAAAATCAATAAAATAACTCCATTAAGCTAAGTTGAAAGGAAGAAATATACAAATCACTGCTATCAGAAAGGAAAGACAAGCCATTTGTCCTTTATCTTTGGATTTAAAAAGAAGGGTATTATAAACTTTATGCACACAAAATTGTCAACCAAGATGAAATGCACTCATTTATTAACCTGGAGCCTGCCAGTAATAATTTCTAAATACAGAGCCTAAAGTAACTTGGATACCATTGGGTGTGGCCCACAAACTATAACAAAAACAAAACATAACAAATCTGGAGCCAGAAGATTATATATACATCACTACATTACTGCATTACTAAATATGCATTACTACAGCCAACAAGCAATCCTCTTGAAAAATAAACACACAAGGCATAGCCAGAATAGCAAGGTATACACATTACCTCCTGTACTCATGTACTATACATATACTGTATATATAATATATATACATATATATGGATATATATATTATATATATATATGGATAAGTCCAATGAGCCTGCTGAAATAATTCTTGAACAAAGAGCCAGAAGTAAGCCCTGAGCACAGCTGGGCCTGACCCAAAATAAAAACAAATAAAAAATTACCAAGGCTTGCACAGAGAAATAAACAAATTGAACAGGTTTATGACTTTTAAAAGAATAAATCAATAATGTATAACTTGCCAAACCAGGAAATATATATAGGCCTTAATGTATTCCCTGATTATGACTTTTAAAAGAATAAATCAATAATGTATAACATGCCAAACCAGGAAATATATGTAGGCCTTAATGTATTCCCTGATTAATTCTATCAATTGATTAATGACTAAAGTACACCAGTTTGTGGGGTCCTGGGTTCTGAGCAAGGAGGAACAACATTCTGTTAAGGCCACATGTCAGACTTCTCTTAGGTTCTAAACAAGGAGGTATGCCAATTTGTAAGGACCACATGTTAGATTTCCTGAAGCCTATTTCCATTAATACTGCCACGAGTCACCTGGCCATACAAGGTTGCCTATTAGGAAAGGACACAGAAGGGAGCAGAAGGAAGATACTCTAGACAACAGCAAATCATTTTAAAGAGCATAAAAAACGAGAACCTCCTTATATTCCCTCCCTATATAATCCAATTGATGACTTTGGGTTGGGTTCTTTTCCTGGTTGTAAGAAACAATCCTGATCAGTCAGTTTGGAGTTATTGATAGATGGATTAAAGTTTTGCTCAGCTTTACTTCAATTATGTGGTCTTGTCCTTCATCTCTAGATCCCAACATGTCTGTACAATCTCTACCATAAAATAGAAACAAAAAAATTACTTCCTAACTTATTCTGAGGACAGTATTACTAAATTCTAAAACTTAAAACATTACAGTAAAAGAAAAGACCAGAGTATAAGATGGCTAAATAAGAAGTTGTGCTTATATTCTCCTACAATCATAGAAATAATTGGTCTATAAACTACAGACAAAACAACCTAAAATTTGGATGAACAGAGTTTCCACAGAAGAGTCTAAAGGATAGCATTCATGCAGATCAGAGTCAGAAAGAGGCACTCAAAGAATTCCTTGAGGCTGGAGCTATATATGGTACAGCAATAGAATATCTGGTAGGGCATTTGTCTTGCTTGTAGCCAACCTAGATTTGATTCTAGGAATCCCATATGGATTCCTGAACTTTAACAGTAATGAGCCCTGAGTACTAATGGGTATGGCCCAAAACTAACTAAATATGATTAAATAAGAAAGAAATTCCATGGGTATGGGGTATGGATAATGGCTGCAACTAGCATAGATTTCTAAGGTTTGGAACTTTACCCTTGGGGACAGGGCTTGGTAATGGTGTGCACTGGATTCCTGGTATACCACTACTATGATCCAACACAATATAGAAAAATGAAACCCTAAAAATGATTGAGAATCAAAGAAGAATGAGTTCATGAAAACCCTGAAAGGGAAAACTATGATGTAAACAAACCTTCAACATGTTTGTTTAACCTGGAACCCAAACTAGTAAAATCAATATGAAAAGTATCCAACCCTAGGTTCTATAGTTAAGAACTTGAATGGGAGACAAGAAACTATGGGATATTAATTAAGGTCAGAGTTGCCAGCTAGTGCTGTTTGGCCACTTCTCACACCTGTGCTGATCCAGCACTGCTCAATGCTGTAGACTAGGAAGACACTTTCCAAATTAACAGAGCGAGCAATTCCTTGACAGTCTCACTACCCTTTAGCGCTGAGCTAGCTGGGGACCAAGAGAAAACTTTCATGAATATGAATTCCTCACAGACTTCAGACAAACCCAGACCAGACTAGTTCATGCCAATTAGTAACAAGTAAGCTGCACTACTACAGCCAACAAACAAGCAATCCTCTTGAAAAATAAGCAGACAAGGCATAGCCAGAATAGCAAGGTATACACACTGCCTGCTGTGCTCATGTTGGTCCACAACTAGGTAGAATTTCTTCCCTGCAAACTCTCACTCCCATTATCAACTGAGATTGGACCCCTCCTTCTTTGACACCTATCCTGGTATATAGGTTTCTTAGCCACTGTTCAGGTCTGCCCAAATGTAACACCATAGTGATATAACTGCACTGCAAATTCCAGCCACTGCCAAGCACTTCAGAAAGTTCTATCACTCTGAGCTGAAGCTGTGGTGCTAGAGGTAAGGTATCTGCCTTGCAAGAGCTAGCCTGAACAAACCTCGGTTAGATCTCCCAGCGACGCATATGGTCCCCCAAGCCAGGAGCAATTTCTGAGCACATAGTCCGGAGTTTGCTCAGTTTGCTCAGAAATTTGCACACGTTTGCTCAGTTTTGGGATGCATCTCCTGCCAGACAGTCCCAACTTTATGCTCTGGACACTATTCATGTCTACTCAACCTCAGAGCTCCAATATGTTGTCAGTTACTTGCATCTCTGGTTACTAGTTAGCTCTGTTTTACTTACACAACTCAGCTGTTCCCAGGCCATAACTCTTGAGAATCCCTGGCTATATCATGAACACAAATCCTTAGACACCACTCACCCTCAAGGAGTATCAACTCTAATGAAATATCTACACTGAAGGATGAAAACAATATTAGAAAAAAAGTACCTAATACAATTGAACTTTATAAACTATTTGAGGACTTTAATGTAAAAGCCTAATGATACTTGCAAAAATTAGATCCATGGAGGGGCCTGAGTAATAATACAGCAGTAGAGATTTGCCTTGCACACAGCTAACCCAGAACAGACCTCAGTTAGAATCTCAGTGTCCCATATGGTTCCTCAAGCCAGGAGCGATTTCAGAGCACATAGCCATGAGTAACCCCTGAGTGTTACCAGTTGTGGCCCAAAAACAAAAACCAAACAAATAAAAAACCCAGTTACATGGAAAATAACTTCATCAATGACAGAAAAGTTTAAGAACAGTCCCCCCAAAATCACAAACTTAAATAATATAGTAATAGAGCCAAAATACTTAATAGTAACGCTTGAAGGTAGAATGAAAGGACTGGAGTGATAGTAAAAGGGTAGGGATCTTGTCTTGCATGCTGCCAATCAACGTTCAATCCTCACATACACTGGAGCTTGTCTCAGGTGATCCCTGAGTGCAGAGATTACTGCTATTGTGGCCACAAAACAAAACAACAAAATGCACATTACAAACTATGCCTCTTCATTATTTATTCATGGGACTTTTCAACTCTTGCTGATTACAGTACAATTTTCATCCGCATAAAGGAAAAAATAGAGCAGTTATTTTTAAAGAATAAAATTTTTATTTAAAAATTTGAGGTATATCTACTTTCCCCAACTTTAAATTGTACTACAAAGCAATGATCATTAAAACAACATGATACTGGAGTAAAGACATACCCTCAGTTCAATGAAATAGACCTGAGTATTCAGAGAATGACCTACAGTCATACAATTAATTAATCTTAGTCAAAGGGTCAAGAAATGCAAAATGGAGCAAGGAAAATCTCTTTAACAAGTTGTGCTGGACAACTCTTCAGCCATATGTTAAAAACCAAACTCAGACCTCTATCTAACACCATGCACAAAGGTCAAATTGATAGTCTCACTTATCTATGGGTTTTAAGAAAAATAAAAGATGTTATTATTATATTGCCCAGAAACAATAGAGATGAGGGCTGGTGGACCAGTTCACAATATGAAGCTTACAACAAAGAGTGGGGAGTGCAGTTAGAGAAATAACTGCACTAACATGACATTGTTAATAAGTGGGAGACTTAGAATGCTTGTCTTGAATGCAGTTAGGGAGCGGGTAGGAGAGAGATGAGGAGCATTGATAGTGGGAATGTTGTATTGATGAGGGGTGGGCATTCTTTTTATGACTGAAACCCAACTATAAATATATTTGTAGTCATGATGACTAAATAAAGATATTATTTTAAAAATGTATTAAAGACCTTGATATCAGACCTGAAAATATTAAGTATATGGAAGAAAATGTAGACAAAACACTGCATGACATTGAGACTAAAGGCATCTTTAAGGAGGAAACGCCATTTTCCAAACAAATGGAAGCAAAGATGAACAGAGATATTAAGCTGAGAAGCTTCTGCACCTCAAAGGAAATAGTGACTAAGATACAAAGCCCACCCACAGAATGGAAGAAACTATTCATCCAATACCCATTAGATAAGGGGCTAATATCTAAGATATACAAGGTACTGAAGAAATTAAAAAGATAAAGGATCATCTAATCCCATCAAAAATGGGGAGAAGTGAACAGATATTCCTTCAAAGAAAAATACAGATGAGCAAAAGGCACATGAAAAAAAATGCTCCATGTCATTAATAATCAGGGAGATGCAAATCAAAACAACATTGAGATATCATCTCATGCCACAGAGACCAGAACACATCACAAAGATTAAGAACAATCATTGCTGGCGTAGATATAGGGAGAAAGTAACTATCATTCACTGCTGGTGGGAATGTCATCTAATCCACCGTTTCTGAAAACAATATGGATATTTCTTTTGTTTGTTTGTTTGTTTTGTTTTGTTTTTTTGGGTCACACCCGGCAGTGCTCAGGGGTTACTCCTGGCTCCATGCTCAGAAATTGCTCCTGGCAGGCACGGGTGACCATATGCGGCACCGGGATTCGAACCAATGACCTTTTGCATGGAAGGCAAATGCCTTACCTCCATGCTATCTTCCAGGCCCCATGGATATTCCTTATAAAACTAGACATTGAGCTCCCATATGATCCAGCAATACCACTACAAGGGATATAGACTAGGACCACAAAAACACAATAAACAGGGCCCGGAGAAATAGCACAGGTGCGTTTGTCTTGCAAGCAGCCGATCCAGGACCAAAGGTGGTTTGCTCGAATCCCGGTGTCCCATATGGTCCCCCGTGCCTGCCAGGAGTTATTTCTGAGCAGACAGCCAGGAGTAACCCCCCTGAGCACTGCCGGGTGTGCCACCACCCAAAAAAAAAGCACAATAAATAATGCCTTCTTTAGTCTTATGCTCTTAGAAGCATATTTTACAGTAGCCAAAAATTTGAAACAGTCCAGATACCTGACAACAGATGAGTGTTTAAAGAAATTAAGGTGCATATACACAAAGGAATACTATGCAGCTGTTAGGAAAAAAATGAAGTCATGAAATTTGCCTTTACATGGATACATATGGAGACTATTATGTTGAATGAAATAAAACAGAAGGAGAGAGATAAATACAGAATAATCTCACATCTGTGGGATTTCAAAAAAAGAAGACAATATAGTAATAAAACTAATAAAATAGAATTGAGGGCCTGAACGACCAGTCCATGATATGAAGCTTACCACAAATAGTGATAAGAGCAATTAGAGAAATAACTACACTTATATGACAATGATAGATAAATACAATACATATATTGAAGACAAGCAGGGGTGAGGGAGGAGGGAAATGGGTGGCAAGATAGTTAAAATTGTGAAGGGAGGTGAGTATATTATGACTAAAGCCCAATCATGAACATGTTTGTAACCATGGTGCTTAAATACAGAAATCATTTAAAAATCTATTGTCTGAAAACTATCCTAAATATTACATGAAAATAAATCTATAGTTCATATTTACCCAATAGTTTTTCTTGGCTCTGTGAGTGCAGCCACAAAAATAAAATAAACAATGATACAAGCTGAGGACTGAATTAGTTAATCTTAGAAAAAAAAATAAAACCGAAAAAAATAGAAGTTTGTAAATGTCAGATAATATAAAATATTATGGAACAATAGCTAGAGGAATAGGATTCATATTGTAGGGGTTGCAATGTGAAAAAGAGAATTTTGTTGAAGGAAATAGTAATTGAGAGCCTCCAAGACTAAAGAATAAGACAAATATTCAAATTCATGAAGTACCAAATTCCAAACAAAAGAAGCACAAATAAAGAAACACCAAGATACATTATCAAGATACATTGTATATTATCATGATGACAAAAATTAAGGTAAAGAAAGAGAAACCTAAAATCAGGAAGAAGAAATCTAAGAGGACATTTAAGGAAACTCCTATAATACTAGAAACATATTTTTAATTGAAACTAGCCAGATGGAATGACATGTATATAATGTTGAATGAAAAAACTTCCAGACAAAAATATTTTAACAACATATATAATCAATCATATTTGAAGAGATAGTAAATTTTTCAGACAATAGTGAAATGTTTAATTTTTAAAAGTTATATTAAAACACCTTAATATACAAAGTATTTATCCTTATGTTTTAGACACAATGTTTTCCATCTATGATCCAACCACCAGTTTCTTATTCCCTCTATTAAGGTTCCCAGGTTTCCTGTCACACATGTTCTTCCATCCCTGAAATTCCTGATTTTTAAATTCATTTAACTTTACTTAACTTGCTCTATGAGAAATAATAAAAGAAGGGATTGCTATTAAAAATAATTTTTAATTCTAAAAATCAAGATACCTTACAAAATGTAAAGTCTGGGACCAGAGTGGTGGAGCAAGCAATAGGATATTTGCCTTGCATGCACCAACCTAGGGCGGACCTCATTTCGATTCCTTGGGGTCCCTTATCGTCCCTCAAGCCAGGAGCAATTTCTGAGTGCATAGCCAGGAGTAACCCCTGAATGTCACCAGGTGTGACCCAAAAAGCAAAGAAAAAAAATAAAATGTAAGAAAAATGGTGAGTAATAGTGAGAACTCATAGTTAAAAAAAATTATAAGACACATATCTCAACATATCTGCAATCAACTTATGGTTCAGCCCTCAGAATATCCAGTGGGCAATTTTTCTCTAAGAAACAATAAAAATCTAATTTTCATTATAGTTTTAATTATTTTCATGGTAAGCAATTGTGAGGAAAATTATTAATTAGCTAATTTGAAAATAATTACTTCTATTGCCAATAAGATGTGTTAAGATTAATGCTTTAAAATAATGCAGATTTTAGGAACTGTGTGGGAAGTTTTTGTGAGCTGCAAACACTTAAAAGGAACAGTTTTTCTATATCTGAGTGCCAAGTTCTGCAACCAAAGCCTTATTGTAACTAATAAAATCTATAATCATGACCAACACAAGGCCAAAAGGAAACAGGTCCTTCAAACAACTCCCACAATGAGACTAACACCATCTTTGTAGCATTACTGGTGAAGCCCTCTGCAGTATTAATAAAGAAGACTACCCAAGAAGTAATCTTGCAAGGGGGAGAGATATAGTATAGTGCCGATAGCACTTGTCTTGTACAATCTCTTGGTATCCATATTGTCACCCAAGCTTGCCAGGAATGATCCCTAAGTGCATATGTCCTCATCACCGCTTAGTCTGACCCCCAAACAAACACAAACAAAAATAATGCAGGTTTCCAAAGAAATTGTTAGATACTTCTTTTTTTGTAGTTTTTAATTTATTTATTTATTTAACGAAAGTGTGCCACATAGTTGACATAACTGATTATAATACATTTGTTTTAGGATGACAGAAAGTGAAGTTATTAAAAAATGGAAAGAAAATAGAAAATCTAAAAATACAAAAAAGAAAAAAATCATATAGACAAAAAGGATGAAAAAGTTCATTAACAAGCATATTGTGAAAATTATTGTATAACCAATAAACAATGAATTTATATACAATAAGTACATATTTATTATATATTACTAATAATATATAATAATGTTTATAATATATTTATAATATAGTACAAACATAATAAATATGATGAATTTAAGTCATTAATTCAATAGTAGAAATTGTTAGATACTTATGTATACAACTTATCCTTATGTTTTGAAATTATACATACTGGAACCCATTAATCCATTAATACAGGGGTGGCGAACAAGTTCGACACAAAGAGCCAAAATTGTAAACTGTGAGAGTCAGAGAGCCACACCACGCAGTGACCTGCCAAAGCAGACAAACATTCACACAAAAGCATATAATTTTAACAATAATCTATTAAAGACATTGCCTTTTATCATTTTGAGTGAGGGTAAAAATCCTGCAGTGATGGTGAGGGTGTGCTGTGTCCTCCACACTAAGAACTAACCACCAGATGTGACCCAACATGTGACCCACATGTCCCCCCTCTCGCTGGCCCATGCAATTGTTTCCAAGGGATGGGAGACGGGAGGAAGGAGCCTGGGAGCCGGACTCCGCTCGGAGATCTCTCCTCAGAGGTCCCTCCCTCCTCAGAAGAAGCAGAACAAAATACAAACTTGGCAAAGAGCCACAGTATACAAAATCATGATAGGAGGCAAAGAACCACATTCATTTTGGCCCAGAGCCGCATGCGTCTTGAGAGCCTCTTGTTCGCCACCCCTGCATTAATAATTCATGATATGTGGTCAAATTTAGTGAAACAAACTATTGTGCAAAAGGATATATATCTACGCAATTTATAATAGCAAAAATTAAAATAATCTCGATGATAATAAAAATGTTTAAATAATCTTGCATAGCAATTCAATATAATGTTGCAGTATTTAAAATTATAATTAGGAAGTATGATTATAATTGTAATTGGTCATAATCATAATTAGTTCAATAGCAAAAAAAATGAATTAAGCCTCAGAATTTTTCCTATTCAACCTTGACAGCTTTGTCTTTGCAACCTCTTTGCTTGGGCTGAAAAAATCAGAGTACAAAGACAACTATATAAACATCATATTTTATATACAGATGCTACAGTGTATTGAAAGTAAAAACCTGTTTATTAAGATTTAGAATTATTTTATCTCCCTATAATCTTAAATGAGGATCAATGTTATGTTTACTCAATATATTAGAAACTTAAAAGACTTACATGATCATCCATAAATGGTTCTCTGGTAAAGCCAACCTAACAAAAATATTTAAGAATAGAGAACTTAATTAAATCATTTAATATTCTGATCATCCATCCATTCCTCTACTCCAACCCATCCCAAGTAATCAAGTCATTGAAAGAGATGTTTTGTTTGCTTTGTTTTTGAGTCATATCCGAGAGTACTCAGGTTTTTTCCTGGCTCTCAGGGATCACTCCTGGCAGAGCTCAGGGAATCATATAAAGTGCCAGGGATCAAACTCAGGTCAGCTGTATACAAGGCAAACACCCTAATTTTTGCATATTGCTCCTGTCCTGAAACAGATTCCTCCACTGCAACTGTCTTTTATTTTCACTGCAACTGTCTTAATTCTCAATGTACTTTTCTATTTAAAATTTGTTATGATAATTCTTCTCAAAGTTTAATTGCATAGAAAACATCTGGAATATATATCTATATATATCTACATCTGGATAGATAGATGATGATGATAGGTAGATAGATAGATAGATAGATAGATAGATAGATAGATAGATAGATAGAAAGAAAGAAAGAAAGATAGATAGATAGATAGATAGATAGATAGATAGATAGATAGATAGATAGATAGATAGATGATTGATAGAGTTTTTGGGCCACACTGGGTGATGCAAAGGGGTTACTCCTGACTACGTGCTCAGAAATCACTCCTGGCTGGGAGACCATATGGGACTCCAGCGATTGAACCCATATCTGTTCTGTGTCAGCAGCGTGCAAGGAAAACACCCTACCGCTGTGCTATCTCTCCAGCCCCAC
>PVKC010013863.1:0-22616 GCA_004027635.1 Crocidura indochinensis
ATATATATATACATATATATTTTCTTTTTCTTTTCTAATATTTTAGAAAGTTTTATTTTAAGTAATAGTAAAAATGGGATGCCAGAGGTAGTATTTTGGAGCCTAATGATGTATATAAATAAGATTTTAAGATTTTCCATGCAGGTTTTCAAATGCATAGTTAAAATATGTAAGCCAAAATCAGTATTTGTATATTTACATTATACAGTTAGGTTCGCAGAGATACATTGACCAAGACTGCAGAAGGAATATGGCCTACCACTATATATAACTCTGCCTTCATAATATAGAAAGATATAATAACTGATATTAAGGACTTGGGTTTTGCTGAAAGGAACACTGATGTTTCAAAGTAAGGTGATCTGATAATAGGATATAGGGACCCCAGTATAGTCTAAAAGGTAATGTGGGGCTGGGTTTCAGGTTTCTGAGAACCAAAGTCTATAATGTTCATATTAGAAAACTTTCTATGTCAGTGGGTAAGTGGTCTTATCCTTCAGACCTCTTCTCAAAGTTTCAGAAGATGACCTTGACACAATTAATGTTCATTGTACAGTGTTCACTGTACAAGAGTGTCCCTAAATGTACTGGAACCCTCTTAACTAATGGACAACTAGGATATAACAGTGCTTCTCCAGGTGTATTAATGTTACTGTTTCTTCCTTGAAAATAGGAATTCAGGGCCATAGAGTTAGCTCAGTGGTAGGGAATTTGCCTTACACGCTGCCAACCCAGGATGAACCTGGGTTTGAATCCTGGCATCCCAGATGGTCACCCAAGCCTGCCAGAAGTGAATTCTGAACACAGAGCCTGGAGTAACACCTGAGTGCTGCTGGGTGTGGCCCAAAAACAAACAAAAGAAACAGGAATATATCTTAATAATATAGTTCACTTTTGCTGAAGAACTATAGATAAAATTTAGTTTTTGAATAATTTGGCTATATTTTGAATTGAAATGGCATTAGTCATCTAAGGGTTCAATAGTGAAGAAAACTGAACAGGATAACATAAAAAAGAAAATTCTTTCCAGTAAACTTAGCAGAACTACTCTGCCTTCTTAATTTTTAAAATGATATACTTGTATCAAGGAGTGAAATGACTGGCTAATTTGATTGGCCAATCAAAAGTTTTTAACATAGAGATTTAAACTAACATTACACATAAAGAATAAACAGAAAAATAAAGAAGAAAAAGACAGACCACATAGTGCTAGCTGCAAAGCAGAGAACTACAGAGCATCAGGTATCACAGAACAAATAATATGCTATCTACATTTTATATACACAAGTTATTGAAGATATTGTAAGAGACATGTGAGACTAGGAACAGATGATACTGGAAATGTGTGTAACCAATTTTCAATAGCCCTAGCGTGTAACAGGAGTTAAAATTGTATGATAAAAAACGAATAAATCCTTCACAATATTTGGAGTTCTGTATGCTATAGTTACATACAAATCCCAAAGACCCCTGGAAATCTAGCAGGAATATGCTATAACATTATTTTAACATGTGATAGAATATGTGATATAGATATATGATATAACATTATTTTAACATGTGATCATTTTAACATGTGATAGAATATGATATAGAAAGACCCCAAGGTCTTTTTATGGTGCCAAGAAACTTTTGCTCAAAGTAAAATTTATTCATCTCAAGAGACTCAATTGACAAAGTTGGATCCATAATTCTCAATATGACTTGATTATTGTGGGCTTAGATATAGCTATTTACTAGGGAAGAAAAGTTCAATCCTACTTGCCAGTATCCAGCACACAATCTCCTATGTAGTTACAAAGGATTTTGTAAATCACAAAGTTTCAATAAAATAAAATTAAAATAAAGGTTCTTACTACTTTATGCAAAGCATAATTATCCTTTCTGTAAGAGACATTACATAGTATATCACATCTGATAAAATGCTCTGAAGAGAAAAACATTAGTTTTCCAATTATGTATTAACTCTCTAGCTAATTACTAACATAAACACCCAATATATCTTCACGACAAGTTTAAAGAATGTATGCATATAATACTTCATAAAAAATTTAAATTATGGGGCTGGAACAGTGATGCAGGGGAGCACATTTGCCTTGAACTAGGACAGTCAGTGATTCAATCCCCAGGTGTCACATATGGTCCCCTGAGCCAGGAACGATTTCTGAGTGCATAGACAGGAGTAACTCCTAAGTGTCACAGTGTATGGTCTCAAAACAACAATAACAACAATAAAAAACACAAAAGGAAAAATAAATTATGTGATGAGCAAAGGGGATTATTTAGAAATAATAGAATTTATAAATCATGAAAAGGCATTTTTCCTAATTCAACTAGTTAACATTCATATTTTTCTTTTATATTTTCCATTTTATTTTCTTTTTCTTATAATTTTTATTGGTGTCAAATTAAATTATAAATCTTTCACAGTAATATTTAAGGCCAAGCTGGAGAGATAGATTGGAGGTAGGCATTTGCCTTGCATAAAAAAGGATGGTGCTTTGAATCCCGGCATCCCATATGGTCCCTCGAGCCTGCTGGGAGCGATTTCTGAGCGTAGAGCCAGGAGTAACACCTGAGTGCTACTGGGTATGACCCCCCCCCCCCAAATTAAGGTACATAGTGACAATGAATGCAGAGCATTCCCACCACCAGTGTTGTTCCCACTCCATGCCTGTTTCCAGAATGCATTCCATATCTCTCTTTTTTACACCCTGGAATGCTAGTGTAACTGTTACCCACTTGACAACTTGTTGTAGATTGGGTATTGTCTGAGGTTTTTTTATTTTTGTCCATCAATAGGTTCTGTCCAGTTCATGTTTGTCAAAGGCAGTTCTGTGGTTAGAAATTTTGGTTTTTGCATAGAGCAAAGGATGACATGTTTCCTGATTGCATCATACCATTAGGTTGTTGCTGTTTCCTCATGTCAGGATGTCATATAAAAACTTGTACAAGTTTGTGCTAGTGCAGTATTAAGAATTTCCCCCAAGACAATATTGATTCTTGGTGCTGTTGCTGGGATCTGTGTCAGTTCGACATCTGGGATCTGTGATTCAGGGGTGGATGGTTGCTGTCCAAACACATGGAGCTTAAGTTGGGTCCATATGACACATGCTCAGCGTGGGAGGTGTCCCTATATTATAAAAAGTATGGGTTCTTATCCCTAGTAGATAAGAGCTAGTTTCTGTGTATAAGATTTCCCCTCATTTAGAGTGCCTATGCAGAAGGAAATGGTGCCAAATTATATTGCTGGTAAATTAGGAGATAAGAATGATAGTGTACACAATCTCTGTGTCCTGGTTTTGACCTGAGCTTTTATCCCAGGCAAGACTTTTTCTTGTAGGTTTTTGTACCAAGCAGATTGAAAACAGGTGAAGTTATAGAGAGAAAAAACTATATAAATATGTAATAGAAGAAATAAATAAAAATAAATTT
The DNA here is from genome assembly GCA_004027635.1 of Crocidura indochinensis. Lineage (NCBI taxonomy): Eukaryota > Metazoa > Chordata > Mammalia > Eulipotyphla > Soricidae > Crocidura > Crocidura indochinensis. Next base: position 3,436 of record PVKC010013863.1, read on the forward strand.
AAAAAGGGAATTATGGGCCGGTACAGTGGCACAAGTGGTAAGGTGTCTGCCTTGCCAATACTTGACAATAAGGGACTGCATTTGGATTCCCAGTGTTCCATATGGTTTCCTCAAGCCAAGAGCGATTTCTGAGCACATAGACAGGAGTGACACCTGAGCGTTACCAGGAATGGCTGAAAAACACCAAAAAGAATATGTGAAATTTTAATATGACATTATGACAATGAGGAAATGGTAACAACTTGATCTAAGATCAGGTTGTCTTATCACATCACCTAACAATAAAATGAAATCAGAAGACACATCATCCCTTGATCTATGGAAAAACCAAGATTGCTAACCATGGAAGACTGATTTTGAGAACCATGACTGGGCAGAACTTATCCTGGGACCAATAAAAAAAGACCCCAGCCTAGGCTTTGGCCTACAATCTGTACAAAAAACAAGATCTCTAATTCCAGAGGTCTGACTGAGACAAGTGCAACTGAGTAGAACTTCTGGAAACATAAAGACTCTATCCCAGACTTTGACCTAGGATTGGTGCAAAAACCAAGACCACTAATCAATCTTACAGAAGATTGATTAAAAGAACAGTGATGGAACAGAATTTTTAGAACCACAAGAAAGACTTCATTGGAGGCTCCTCCCTATGATCTCTGAAAATACCAAAATCTCTATGTACAGAGTCCTGATTTTATCATCCAAGACTGAGCTGAAAATTTCTAGACACGAGAAAAACCTAGGGAAGATTAAAAGAGCATCTACAGAGCCTGTAGTATCCCCATGACTGTATGCTTCAAGGGAGTGAAACCTTGTATCTCTTAGGGCAGTGGTTGAGCGCCACATGCAGCTTTTTACACTTTTTTTTTTTTTTTTTTGGTTTTTGGGTCACACCCGGCAGTGCTCAGGGTTTACTCCTGGCTCCATGCTCAGAAATTGCTCCTGGCAGGCACAGGGGACCATATGGGGAACAGGGGGATCCAACCGCGGTCAGTCCTAGGCTCTTCTGTGTGCCGGGTGGCTGCTTCAGGAGTCAGGACTCTGCTCCTAGTCTCTGTCAGTGCACACCCTGTGTGCAGCCCTGGCAGCAGGCTTCACACAGTTCCAGTCGGGTCACGTGTTTTATGCAGGATTTCAGAAACAGCAAAACACGTTGACCTTTGTTTAAAAAAAAAAAAAACACTTGATGCCACTGTAATAGAATCAAATTTTTCTCCCTTTAATATTGACCTTGGCAAATTGGCAACTTTGAAATGCAATTGCCGATTTAACAACAAAGAACTGTGGAGCTCGAAATTTGAATGCCTTTGTGCTAATTTAGAAAGATTGGAGAAACACAAACGTGAACTTAGTTCACAGCACAAGTGATCTGCTTTGAGAGACCTGGAGAAGGAAGATATGTTGATTTTTAACACCTGGAATAGTATTCCTGACTCATATAATCAACTAAATAAGCTAGTGTTTGCTGTTCTTTCCTTGTTCGGGTCTACATATTTATGTGAACAATCATTTTCAAGCATGAATCTTATCAAGAGTAAATTGAGAAATCATCTCATCAATGGGAACCTGGAATCGTGCCTAAAATTAAAAACAACAACATACAAACCTGGCTTACTGAAACTATCCAAGGAAATGCAAAGCCAATGTTCACATCAGTGTTTGTGACTTTGTCTGTCATTGTCAGGATGTAATTTTCTCTACATTGTAAGGCAAATTTTACAGAATTTAACATTATCGATAAATATCATTCTAAAGTTTTTGCTTTATTAATCGTGTTATTTGTATTCTCCTGAACTATGTAGATACTTGCATGCAGAATATTCTCAATAAAAACTTGTTGAAACTAAAATCAGTGTGCCATCCTATGTATTTTTTGTTTTAAAAAATGTGTCTCTCAAAATAAATTGCAATTGTGGTTTTGACTAGATTTGGTTCAGTTGAAACAAAGTTGCCCAGCACTGTCTTAGGACAAAAGAATTCCCATTCAATCTCCCCAATATTTACTGCGCCTGTGTAAAAAAAGAAAACCACAAATGTTTTTTGTTTGATGAGTTTTTTTTTTTAGTTTTCTTTTTATTTCAGGATTGTGGATTGTGGTTATTGGTTGTTGTCTTTATTGTGGTGCTTTTCAGGGTTTTTTTGTTTGTTTTATTTTATTTTTTATGTTTTTGGTTGCTTTTTTCTGTTATTTTTGTTTTCATTTTTTGTCTGGGGTTTTTGTATTTCTGTTATGTTTTATTCCTTTTTTCCATCTCTTCTTAAATTGATATTTATAAACTCAAGATGAACTCTTCCCAGTTTTTTGTTCATTTTGTTTTTTTCCCTTTCTTTTCTTTTGTCTTTTTCTTTTCTATATTTTTTCAACAGAACCACATAACTTGAATCATCTTGTTCTGCCTCATAAATTGAGGGGTAAATAATGGATGGTACCAAGACCAAACATGGATATGAACATTGAGTAAAAATTAAAAAATGATTAGATGTAAACACCAGATCCAAAGCCAGTGACAACAGAATTGATACCCAATGTACAACAAGCTAGAGTCACCACTTATTCTAGCAGCCCAGGGGACAAATGAGGGGGATATGAGATGCATGCTAGGAACAGGGATGGATGGAGGACAACACTAGTGGTAGGAATGCCCCTGATTTAATGTCACTATGTACCTAAAATATTACTGTCAAAGATTTGTAATTCACTTTGGTTCAAATAAAAATTATTTAAACAATAACAAAACAACAGAAACAACAACAAAAGAATTTAAAAAAATGCTGCTTGCAAGACTAACTTATATCTGGAAATAAACTAGGAGCTATTATTATAGATGTATTGAATATGTAAAGGAAATATAAGTTCCCCCATTAAGTCTTTTGAGATATTATTGTGGGCAGTGAAATCCAGAGCATTTTTTCGTCTCATTTGGTGTCTTGCTGACATTGAGAAATTATTTACAGCTATAAGGGATCAAGTAGTATCCTTGGGATGAGGGTCCTTTTGGGGCAGAATTGGTAGCCTGTAACAGTCCATTTTTAGAAGGTTGAGAAAGTCCACCAAGCATTATTCAGCAGGAGTGTTAGTTGTTGTTTTTTGCTGATGCATGAGATGTGGAACTGAGAGGGTGTCCTTTCAGTTTGGGAGCTTTATGGTGGTTTATTGGAGTAGAAGGTTGGTCTCAATACCTAATGGGTTAAGAACTGAGGGTAAAGAGGGTTTAATAATGAAGGATAATGGATCAGAATTTGGGGAATAAAAAGATAGAGGATTACTGAAGAGGGGAGGAGGGATAATATATAAGAGGGGCTATATACATTTTAGGTAAAGTTCTTTTACATTTTAGTTTTGGCAATCAGAGAGGAGTCTATTTTCTACAAATTTATGCCCACATAAAGACAGACATTAGTGTTCTATTTTTAGATTGTTGTTGGAGGCCTGATACTCACAGGCTGGGTCTGTGCTCTTAAATAATTGAGCTAAAATGGATAAATAATTGCCTAAGATATGGCTTAGGAGAGAAAGAAGGGGGAAACAAAATTAAGAGAGAAGAGAAAAGAAGAATAAGTAAATATGGTAAATATAAGTTAAAGATCATTGGACCAGTGTGTTGTGTTGGAGGGTTTTCCACTTCATCTCTTATGGGAATGGTCTTTGATATGTAAAGGTTTCTTGGTTATATAGTGGCTGGAGCTTTTTAGGATAAACACAGTTTTCGCATCTAGAGTACAAAGCAATTTGATGGTGAGGACCATAGGATGTGGCTACCCTAATTAGTATCATCCACTGCATCTTAAGCATAGAGGTACCTTTCCTAAGGAGCAACTGACAAGAAGGGCTTTATTTAACATAGATTGAATTGATGAAGAGGAATAAAGGAGAGAGGGTAAGAAGCAGAGGGAAACTAAGAAAAAAGATAGAATGATGAGGGAAACAAAAGAAAAAATGAGGTAGTGATTTGCAAAACGTGTTTCATGACTGGAACCTGATAAAATCAGACCTCTGTATCTAGAGATCTTAGTATCTGCACAGGTCAAAGAATGGAGCCTAAAATGAAGTCTTTCTTTACAGTTCTAGAAGTTCTGTTTCTTCACTGTTGTTTTAATCAGTCTTTTGTAGTTGGTGGTCTTGGTTTTTGGAGTGATGAAACCTAGGATAGAGTCTTTCATTATGTTTCCAGAAGACCTGTTCAGTTGCAATAGTCTCAGCCATACCTCTGGAGTTAGAGATCTTGGTTATTGTACAGAATGTAGGCCAAAGCATAGACTAAGGCTTTTTATTGGCCCCAGTATAAGTTTTGTTATGGTTGTTATAGTCAGTCTTCTGTAAATAGCAATCTTGGTTTTTGCACAAATCAAAGAATGACAAGTCTTCTGATTTTATCTTATTGTTAGGTGGTGAGATAAGACAACCTACTCTTCGTTCAAGTTGCTGCCTTTTCTTAATTGTCAGGATATCATATCAAAACTGGTGCATGTTGATGTCAGAGCAGTATTAAGAATGTTCCAGAGGGAGTTTGGTTCCTGGAGCTGTTGCAGAGAACTGTGTCATTTCTGTGTCTGGGATCTAGGGTTCGGGGTTGGATGGTCACTGTCTAATCACCTGGAGTCTAAGGTGGGTCCACACGACATATGTTCAAGGTGGGTTGTGCTCCTGTATTGTAAAAAAGAATGAATTCTTATCCCTAGCTGGTAAGTGCTTATTTCTATACATAAAATTTCCCCTTTTATTAGTAAGCCTTTGCAGAAAGAAATGGTGCTACATTACATTGCTGGTGCATTTGTTGGTACATTTGGGAGTATCAGGCTCCATCCTATCTGTGCCCTGGTTTTGACCTGAGCTATTATCCCAGGCAAGATTTTTATTATAGGTACCAAGCAGAACAAAAACAGTTAAAATTAAAGAAGAGAATAAAACAAAAACAAGACAAATATATAATTATATGTATATATATATACAATGTATATATGCAAACTATATATATAAAGAAAAATAATTTTAAATCAGTTAAAAAGTAATTAAGGGAACAAGGTGATGCAAGAAATTACCTTACATTTGGGGATAAATAGGTTAAGAGGTAGTATTATATAGGTCTTAAACTTATAAAGGCTTCATCATTGTCTTTTGAGAATTTCTTTTGGGGTGTGGTATCCAGGGCACATTTTCATCACACACCTTAGTCTTCTTGATAATTGAGGGAAGATTTGTGTCAGAGAGGTCTAGGGTAGAGTTCTTGTGCTGGGGATCCTTCTGAAAGTGAGTCCAGTATCAAAGAAGTCCATGTTTGCAGAGGTGAGGGAGGGCATACAGCATGAGTCAGCAGTAGTGTTGGTTGTAGTTTCTTGCAGCGAATGAGGTGTGCTTCTGAGTGGGTGTCCCTTCACTTGGGTGCTGGGCAATGATTTATTGGAGTAGGAGGTTGATCTTGATAACTAATGGGTTAAGAACTGAGGGTAAAGAGCTTTATTAAGGTGGGATATCAGGTTACAATTGGGGGCGGAAGGGGTAGTAGGATTTTTGAAGGAGGGAGAAGGGATATTATATAAGAGGAGCTATATACACTATAGGTATGGATTGTTTACAATTTAGGTTTGGCTCTCATGGAGGAGTCCACTCTCCATGTGCTCATGCCCACATAGAAACATACAATAGTTTGCTTAAGTATAGTTTACAAAAACGAGGAGGAGAGAGCAAGAACTAAGAGGAGAACATAAAAATAAGTAAATATAGTAAAAAGTAAAAATATAGTAAAAGTAAGGTAAGAAAGTAATAAATCAACTAAGAGTTTGTTGAAGTTGGGAGGTTTTCTCAATTTCTATGGATTTCGTTAGTGATGGAGTTGGATCTTCCTGAATGAGGGTTTCAGGATTAGGTGATGACTGGAGCAATTTAGGATATACATAAGTTTTTTATCTCGAGTACTAAACAATGTGTTAGTGAGGGCTGTCTATGTAGGTGGTTACTTTATGTAGTATTGTCCACTGCATCTTATGTAACAAACTTCCTTTGCTAAAGAGAAAGTAGCAGTGTGGTTTTTATTTAACATAGATTGAATTGGTGATAATAAGGAAGAAAGGGGAGAAAGAAAGCAAGAAAGAAAGAAGTAGTGAGAAGAGAGAAGGGAGAAAGGAAATGTTAATTTGCCTAAACGTGTTTAATGAGTAGATTATACAATATAAGTCTGTGGGTCACAGTTGACTGCTTCAGTGGTCTGGCTGGTCACATGCTTCAGGTCTTTATCGAGGCCGTAAACGAGGGAGAAAGAGTATATTAAAGTGATTTATTAAGACATTTCTTTGTGGTTTTTGGGTCACACCCGGCAGCGCTCAGGGGTTACTCCTGGCTCCATGCTCAGAAATTGCTCCTGGCAGGCACGGGGGACCATATGGGGCACCAGGATTAGAACCGATGACCTTTTGCATGAAAGGCAAATGCCTTACCTCCACGAAACTGAGTATGGTGTCTACTGTGATTGAGCAATGTGATGTCAATTAGGTTGTCAGCCATTTGTATCCAAGAACCATTGTGGACAGAAATGCTGAGAAGTTACTTTAAATATAGGAAGATAAAGGAATTAAAAATACTGTTATAAAATGCTTCAGCTCGAGTCACTTACTTCCCATCCTATTATTTACCTGTAATACTGTATAAGATTCCTAAGACATTATTATAGGTCTTTGTAGGAAAGACTGATTACAAATTTGTTTTCTCTACACTGTTGTTACACTGTTGTTTTTGCTATTGCTGGTTTCTTTATGGTATAATGTGTAGTAAAGGCACTGTATAGTTCCTCTTCCATTTGTTTTGGACACTACTCCCCAGTAAATGTGGACAATTAGAGTATTTGAAGTTTCTACCCTGCTAAACCATTGTATTTGTTCATGGAGTATTACACGTATATTTATATATATATATATTTATATTCTAGGTACTTCAGAATAGTACTATCATTCTGTGTTTATCTTTCATCTTCTGGCTTATTTCATTTAACATAATATTTTATAGATCAATTCATATTGCTGCAAAGTCTACGATTGTACCATTTCTAACTGCTATGTATTATTCCATTGTGTATAAATACCACATCTTTATGATCCATCATCTGTTGTTGGACATCGAGGTTGAGTGCTATGAAAAATAGGGGGGTGCACACATATTTTGGGTTGAATGTCCTTCTGAGTTGGGGATATATATCCAGGAAAGCAATTACTGGGTCATTTGGCAGCTCAATTCTGAGTTTACTTAGCATTTCCACACTGTTTTCCATAGAGTTTGGACGAGGGAATATTCTCACCAGCAATGAATGATGGTTCCTTTCATACCACCTCCCTGCCAATAGAGATTGTTCCCATTATTTTTGACATGAGCCATCCTCACTGTGTAAGGTGGTACCTCAATGTTGTCTTGATTTAGATTTCCCTAATAATGAGTGAAGGTTAGCATGTTTTAATGTGTCTGTTGGCTATCTTTTGGTCTTCCTTAGAGAATTGTCTATTCATTTCTTCTCCCTTTTTTTCTATGGCTTTATTAGATTTTTGGGGCTCAGCTTTCTGAGTACTTTGTATATTCTAGAAATTAGCCCTTTATTTGACATGTTGAGTGCAAAAAAATTTTCCCATTTCATCAACTGTCTTCTAGTATTGAATAGGGTATCTTTCACCTTGTAGAAACTTTTTAGTTTGATGTAGTCCCATTTGTTTATGTTTGATGCTAAAGTTCTTGACATTGATTTTCTATCCTCAAAGAGGTTTTTGAGATATTGGTCTTCGAGTGTTCTGCCTTTTTTACTCAATAAATTTTTATAAATTCGGCTATGATTTCAAGCTCTTTAATCCATTTTGAGTTGACTTTTGTGTAAGGAGTGAGATATGGATATATTTTCAATTTCTTATAGGTGGTTGTCTAGTACCAACATCATTTGTGGAAGAAACTTTCTTTGATTCATTTTAAGTTCTTGGCTTTAAATTCTGTTCTAACCCACTTGTCTGAGGCTATATCTTTTTTTTTAATACCATGCAGTTTTGATCACTATGGCTTTATAACATAGCTTCAGGTTAGGTAAAGAGATGCCACACAGTTTCTTATTTTTCAGTATGTATTTGGCTACCCTGAGTCTTTTGTGGTTCCAAAATAATTTTAAGATTTATTTTTCTAAGTCTTTAAAAATTATGTCTGTTTGGATAGGGATTACATTAAATCTATATAGAAGTTTAGGTAAAATCATTTTGACTATGTTGATTCTACCTACCATGGGCATGGATGTTCTTCCATTTCCTTCCATCCTCTTCAGTTTCTTTCTGAAGTGTTTTGAAGTTTTATGGTATAGGCCCTTCACTTCCCTTGTAAGTTGATTCCTACGTACTTGATATTTTGGGATACCATTTTAAATGGGATTGTCACCTTAATCTTTCTTCTCTACTTCATTATTTGTATAGAGGAATATTCTAATCTTTTTTGTATTGACTATGTAGCCGACCACTTTGCTGTACTGGTTAATTTTTTCTAGGAGTTTTACTGTGGACTCTTTAGGGTTTTCTATGTATGTCATCATATCATCTGCAAACAGAGATAGTTTGAGTTCCTTTTTCCTTATTTGGATTCCTTTGATTCCCTTCTCTTCTCTGATTTCTATTGCTAGGACTTCTAAGATTATATTGAATAAGAATGGAGAGAGTGGATACCTCATCTAGTGGAAATGTTTTCAGTTTTTTACCATTAAAGATAATGTTGGCTGTGGGATTTTCATGGTTAGCTGTAATTATGAAGAAGGTTCCTTCAAGTCCTATTATGTTTATTTTAATGGGAAAATTTAGTCCATTGACATTTAGGGAGATTTTTGGCAGAGAGGGCTGTTGTGCAGTTGTGTTGTGTAGGGTGCTTATTTTTACAATCGGGTGTTTGGATTCTGTATTTAGTCACTGAGTAGTTCATCTAAAATCAGTTTTATTTTTGCAACTAATGCAAGTTTGTTTTTGTTTGAGAATTTTTTAGTCTTCCCTACCATATAAAAAAGAGTTTGCTGGGTAGTGGATGCTAGGTTAGAAATTTCTTTCATTCAGTCATTTAAATATGCCAGTGTCTTCTTGCTTGAATTGTTTCATATGGAAGATCTAGTTGATTAATTGATTCTAATGTTCCTTCCTTTGTACTTGAGGTTATTTTTCTCCCTTATTACTTTAAGTAGTTCATTTTTCTCTCTCTTTTTTTTCCATTTGGATTACTATATGTCTTGGTGTTGGTTTATTGGGGTCTATTTTATTTGGGACTCTTCACTTCTTTTTTTTTTTTTTTTTTTGGTTTTTGGGTCACACCTGGCAGTGCTCAGGGTTTACTCCTGGCTCCATGCCCAGAAATTGCTCCTGGCAGGCATGGGGGACCATATGGGGCACTGGGATTCGAACCAATGACCTTTTGCATGAAAGGCAAAGGCCTTACCTCCATGCTGTCTCCCGGGCCCTGACTCTTCACTTCTTGGATTTGCACTGATGTCTCTTTCCAGAGGATGGATGCCATGTTATACATAAACTTTTAGGGGAGCTCAGCCCACCAAATGTATCTTAAGATTGTCCTGATGGAGAGAACTGAAATAACCCCCATGTAGTTCCTCAAAAGACTCACTTGTGGACATCTTTTTCCTCTGTGTGTATGGTTGAGGAATTGCCAAAGAGATGCTTGGAATTACATTTTCAGTCTTTATTTGGGTATCTTGCCTTTGTAAAAATCTCATGAAAAAATCTGGCCTCTATCAAATAATTTGGCTCAGAAATTCCAGCACCAACAATTACTAAAAGAACCCCCTTTTCTGTATAATATTTAGAAACTAAAAATTAAGACAATGTTTTCTCTCTTTTTCAATTATGTTCTTGTGTCTGTAGTTTCTGGTAATCAAGGGTGTATCCAGAATGCTGATCCTAAGCTATTGACTCTCCTTTAGAAATAGGGAAACATATTTTAGGAGATTTTGCTCCTTCCTTTACTTGACCCCTAAAACAATAAAACAGACCAGTGAAGATCATGTTCCTATATATTTTCTGTTTCCTCCTTATACTGATTTTTGCATTTGAAGTAAGCTTGCAAAAATGTGCCTTGAGTTGTAACCTTTTCCTTTGTAACTTAGAATTTTTACAGTCACATCCGTAGCTCAGGCTTTGTCACTGTTGTACTTTGCTTTGTAATTATAAGTATTCTTCTCTAAACCTATGGCTAGTTTTAAATCCACCTGCTCAAAAATTAAACTTGTAGCACTCCTGTCAGAAGGCGTGTTGACCCTACATACTCTGTATGTGATATCATTATTTTATATTTCATATTCGGCCTCTCATGTTACCCGTTTTCCTCTAGTGAAGGATTTGCTCCCCACTAGAGATGTTGAGATGCAAGATGCCTGCAGAAGTTGGAAAAGTTTCACTATTGTTTTTCTGACTCTTTGTTCTTCTCCTTTCCCTATTTCCTTCCTTTCTGGTATACCAAGATTCTTAGAGTATTTCTTTTGTCTTTGTTCATTAAATACTGCACTTTTTCTTCCAGTGCTTAACTTTCATTTCCTTGTTGACTTCTTTATCGTTTTTTGTTTACAGTTTTTCTACAAGTTCTTCCATGCAGTTCTCCAACTGTGTGATTCTGCTCTTATGATTCTTTATTTATTTACTTACTTATTTTTATGTATTAATTTAAATAATTTATTTATTATTTCTATTTATAGGTTTTTTATTTCCTTTAATTCCATTTGTATGAAATCTCTCATGTTCTGTAACAGGTCTTCTTTAAGTTGGTTGATTTGTTCATACATTGATTTCTTATACTCGCTGGTGGATGATTCTTTCATTTCTTTTACCATGGCCTGCATTTCTTTTCTCATGGCTGCTTTTATATCTTCATCGGGTCAGTGAGTTTTAGTGGACTTGGAAACTTGTTACGATTTCTCTCCATATTCCCAGTTATTAGAATCTTCCTTAGTTTACCCATATTTCTTTGAATTTATTGGTTTGGGTTGGAGTGCAGTGCCTTCCAATTTCAACCCGTTTTTGCCACCTGTGGCATGGGACTGAGTTCCTTCTTTGGAGTGTGGCTCTAGGTGGGTATGTTGTCTGAAGATGCTAAGTTCTCATGACCTCCTGTTGAGCCTAGGTAAATCGTCCTCTCTTTCTTCTTGCCAGGCAGTGCAGTTCAGGTCTAGCCACAATAGTGGAGGGCTCAGCTGTGCCTAGATCACTCTCCCCTCTTCCTCTGGCTGATACCAGCAGCGTTTGGTCTGAGAACCCTCTGCTCACTCCCTTGGCCTACCCCTCTTACTCCACCTGGGAACAGGCCATTCCAGTCCAACACCTCCACTCACACACTCAGTGGCAGTTCTGGCTGCCTTGGTCACTTGGCCCACCCCTCTTCCTCCACCTGGAACCAGCATTGTTCCATTTTGGGTCACCTCTGCTTGCTCCCTTGGCCCACCCCTCTTCCTCTATCTGGGACCAGTGGCATTCCATTCCGGGGCATCTCTGCATCTCGGCTCGTCCCTCGGCTTGTCCCTCTTCCTCCACCTAGGACCAGAGACATTCTGGTCCAGAGTGCCTCCACTCACACACTCAGCAGCGTTTTGGTCCAGGATGACCCTGTTTGCCCCCCACCTCACAGCCCACCCCTCTTCCTCCACCTGAGACCCACGGATTTCTGTTCTGGGAAGCTTCCACTCATACACTCAGCAGTGTTCTGGTCTGGGTCACCTCCACTTACTCTCTCGGCATGCCCCTCTTCTTCTGCCTGGAACCAGAGGCATTCTGGTCTGAGACACCTCCACTCATACACTCAGGGTGTTTGGTCTGTGACAACTCCACTTACTCCCTTGGCTGCCCCTCTTCCTCTGCCTGGGTCAGAGGCATTCTGGTCCAGGACTCCTCCACTCACACAGTCAGCGGTGTTCCAGTCCAGGATGTCTAAGCCTGCCCCTCTTCCTCTGCCTGGGACCAGTGGCATTCTGGTCAGGGATGCCTCCATTCACACTTTCAGCAGCATTTCAGTTCAGGGCACCTCTGATTGCTCCCTCTGCCCAATCCTCTTTCTCCGTCTGAGACCAGTGGTGTTCCAGTCTGGGGTACTTCCGCTCACTCTATCTGCCTGCCCTCTTCCTCCATCTGGGACCAGCGGCATTCTGGTCCAGGACATCTCTGCTTGCTCCCTCAACCCACCTCTCTTCCTCTGCCTGGTTCCAGAGGCATTCAGGTCTGGAATGTCTTCAATCACACAGTCAGTGATGTTCCAGTCTGGGACACCTCTGCTTGCTCTATGAATTTTTTAAAAAATTTATCTAGTTAGTCATTCTTTGAATTCTATTGTTAAGATGTTAAATGCTGATCTTAGGTGCTTGCCTATGAAATTCATGTATTTTGGACGACTTGAAAATCTGTTCAGATTTCTCTCCATATCCCCAGATGTTTCTTCTTTAGTTTTCCCATTGTTTTTTGCATGTTGTGAGTTAGACATTCTTTTTTGCATGTCGTAAGTCTGGAGATTTGGGGTATTTGTTGATCTCTTTTAGGGTTTATTTATTCTAGGTATGCAAGGTTACCCAAGTATGATATGTTGTTTCTATCTAGTTTGATGGGCTTTTCTTTTGATTGGGGGAGTGTATATTTTCTAATGGAGAAAGAAGTTGGGCCTGGTCTACATAAGATTGTCTGGTATAGACTGAGATAATGTGGGGTTGTGGAAGTTGTGAAGCAGTGGGGATAAGGCCTGTGTATGTACATAAAGATTTCACTGATATATCCTAATCAGAATGTTGAGGTTTTGTACAATGTGATTAAGGCACAGTGAGTGATGATAAGGGGGAGTGCTAGTGACAAGCAGTTCATCTTTAAACCTTTCCCTTGCTTCCCCAGCATTAGAGAATGCTGGTGTGATGGGGGACACAGGCAGCTGAGCAGTGCCAATGGAAGAAAAGTGCCATATTCCTGCAGTCCATCTTAAACCCCTTCACTTTCTTTCATACACCTCCCACAGGTGAATTCACAGTGTTGGGGTGTCAGACTTGGGGGAAAGGCTCCTGAGTGGTCTTACAGGTGTCAGAGGAAACTGTAGGATAGGAGACATGGATGGCTAAGTGGTGCCAATTGAGGAAAGGTCTTTCTGTGTTTTTAGAACTTGAAGATTATTCCTTTTGATGTTATTTTTCACATATCATATATTCTCTTACACTCATTTATCTCTCGTCTTTTTTTCATTTTTCTTTGTGATGATCAGTATTTTGTATTTAATATCACTGATATAATCATCCTTATGTTGAATTTTGTTATTATAGCTGGCTATTTTTCAACTTATTCAGTAAGTACCATTTTATGGGCTCTTTGATACCCTGGATCAGTAATATTTCAGTGAGTTAAATTGTGCTTCCAATGATTACCTATTTCCCTGGCGATTGCATGGAGCATTGCTTTAATTTCCTCATTTATGAGGGCTGAAGTTTTATTTGAGATCAGTGATTTAACAGGAATAGTGTTAGGACTGTTTAGTCTGGAACCACCCATTTTCCCCTCTGTTTATGAGGCAGAACAAGATGATTCAACTTATGAGGTTCTGTTGAAGAAAAAATAGAGAGGCAAAAGAAAAGAAAGGAAAAACAAGCAACTCCCAAAATACAAAAACAAAAAACTAAGAGGAGTCCACCTAGAGGTTATAAATATCGACTTAAGAGAAGAAAGGGGAAAAAAAGAAAAACATAACAAAAAGACAAAAATTCAAAATAAACCAGAAACATAAAACTAAAATAAAAATCAAACAGAAAACCAAATCAAAGCAGAAAACTACAATGACAAAAAAGACAAAAGACAACAAAATAACCCCGAAAAGTACCACAGCAACAATTGATCAATTGATTGATCAAAAGAAGTTACTTACTCATGTGAAAATTGAAACCAGATCTGCTATTATGCACCCCCACCTACAACCAGGAAGCATTTAGAAATGTGTAAAAGGCTGGAAATTTTTTGATCAATCAATTGAATTTTATATGTGAGTTTGAGTAGAGTAAATGTATGGACTTCTTTGTATAAGAATTGGTCTATTAAAAGTTTTAACTGTCAATGTTTTACAAAGTACATTAGGTCTTATCTTGATTTTTTATTTTTATTTGTTTTTGGGTCACACCCATTGATGCTCAGGAGTTGTTCCTGGCTATACAAATAAGAAATCACTCCTGGCTTGGGGGACCACATGGGACACTGGGGATCAAACTGAGGTCCATCCTGTGTCAGCCACATGCAAGGCAAACGCCCTATCATGGTACTATTGCTCTGGTTCATTTTTATCTTTAATAAAGTATCGGCAAATTTTACATTTTATTTCCTATTTCAAGCAGCTTAGTAGAATGAAATAAATGCTCTGGAATCTTTTACATACTACTGTACACTTTATTCACTTTTTTTGACTTTTTTGCATATTTTCAATTATTTCCAGAATGTAAGACAGGGCTCACACCTATATTTGAAGCACAATTGAGTCTAGAAATACCAGAATTAATTTTCTATCCATCTATGGATTCTGAAGTAAAAGGGAGTTTTCATAACATTGTTGAAAACTTTATCACCAATATTTTTGGAATATCAGCTTTGGTGCCTCGATTTTCCCCACAAACAGGCTGTCCTCACTATCAGGTAGGTACTTTATTTTTAATAATTCTATTTATGTATAAATGTGAAATTTCCTGCTGTTATAATTAGCTTGCTTTGTTTTTCTTTTTCTTTCAGATTGCCATGGAAGGCATGGCTGATTTGGCTAGCATGCGGTGCATGATCATGGAGAGGGTCCAGAGCATGACTACTCGTTGTTGCAACTACCGGAACACCTTTAGCCAATATTCCTATCTCTATGTTGAGGACCCGAAGGAGCTTCTGAATCAGTTTCTCTTGTATGGTCATGTTCTAACACCTGAAGAAATTGAAATAAATGCAGAAGATGGCATTCTTGAGAAACCACCTGCTCTTCAGCAGTTCAAAGCACAAATAGACTTCTATGAAAAATTGTATGAAGAAATGTGCAGAATGGAGCCCATCAAGGTATTTGACAGCTGGATGAAGATTGATGTGCGGCCCTATAAAGCATCTCTGCTAAATATAATTAAGAAATGGAGTCTCATGTTCAAACAACATCTTGTTGATCATGTCACTAATAGGTAATATGCCTTCCATTATCCCAGGCTGTTGAGAACACAATGAATTTTTTTAAAATAATTTCTTTTGGGGCCAGAGAGATAGCATATAGGTAGGGCATTTGCCTTGCATGCAGGACTGTGATTCTAGTCCTGGCATCCCATATGGTTCCTGAGCCTACCAGGAGCGATTTCTGAATGTAGACCCAGGAGTAACCCCTGAGTGTTGCCAGTTGTGACCCCAAAGCAAAACAAAACAAAACAAAAAATTTCTTTAATTGAGCACCATGGTTACATAATTGTAGTTGGGTTTCAGTCATAGAATATACACTCTCTTTCCAGTGCAATTTTTCCTGTCATCAATGTTCCCCATTTCCCTTCTTCCTCACTGCCTGCTTTTCTTCAGGACAGAATTATATTTCTTTCTCTCACTATCAGTCATAGTGGTTATCAGTGCAATAATTTTTCTAAATTTTTTAATGATTTCCGCCTTGCAATTATTGGTTAAATAACTGGAGACTTTTAGGCAGTAGTGGTAATCTTATTTTAACATTAAGTTTATTTAGCAGACTTGACCTATTTTTTAGTTTATGCCATGTGTGTGAAAGAACTTTGTACCTGACTAATAATGTTTGATACAATACAGACCCAAGGTTATCTCAAAACCCTGTTATATTTCTTTAAACATGAAATGTAGAGAATAATGAATCTCAGAAATTTTATTTTTATTATTACTGCTTGTCTTAAATTGTCTACTGATTTTGGAAGTAATCAAAACCACACACTCTAGTTGCTGATTTGTATCTAGTCAACAGGCTGGTTTAAAATTTTGTCTGCTTTCCCATGATACTGTATACTCTGACACCAGACTATCTAAATGAGTACTCAGGATAAATGGTCAAAATGATCACTGGAAAGCCAATCTCTGTGACTTATCTTAACAGATTGACCAATCCCACCTCATGATTCTAATGTTCAGTAATAAGTATATTAGCTTATGTTTTAGGTGAGGCAAACTGGCCTCATCTCTGAATCTAGTTTTTGTCCCTTCCTTCTCTTCTCTTGATATCTTAGATTTTGGTCAATACTAGAACCTTGTTCTGACTTCCTAGATCTTGTAGTGCTCAGGAAACCATATATGGTACATATGGTACATGGCAGTTTGACCCAAATTTTATCTGTAGTTACATATAAGAAAAATGGCTTACCTTTTCTACCATCTCTCTGGCCCAACGATGATCTTTATTAATGATAAAGTTGCATAGCTCAATGATATGGATCATACAGCCAAATCAACTATGTATTCATTTACAAATAAGGACAAAGGGACTTTGCAAAATTGCTAGATTTTCTCTTTCAAAACTACTGGAGATCTACTTGAAAAATTTTAATGTAGAACTCCCAGATGTCCTTTACTTTTATTTTTTTTGGTTTTTGGGTCACACCCGGCAGTGCTCAGGGGTTACTCCTGGCTTCATGCTCAGAAATTGCTCCTGGCAGGCACGGGGGACCATATGGGGCACCGGGATTTGAACCATTGACCTTTTGCATGAAAGGCAAATGCATTACCTCCATGCTATCTCCCGGGCCCCTATAATTTTTTTTATCTTTTTTTGGGGTCACACCTTATGACATACAGAGATTACTTCTGGATATTTGCAAATGGAGGGATCGAATCCAGATCCGTCCTGGGCAACCTCATGTGAGGCAAATGCCCTATCTCTGTGCTTTTGCTCCAGCCCAATTGAGATGTTATTTAACAAAAGAATTCAGTTTTCACATTTAGAAAGATAAGAAAGGAAGGGACTTATGGGAGATAAGTCTGTAACAGAGATGTCCTTAAATGGAGTATTTGTGTCTTGTGATTCCTCTCAACTGTTTCATCTGGTGATTCAGGGAAATTGTATGGAATATTTAAAATATAGTTTTATTATTATTTAGTTCTGGCAGAGTCAATAAAGATAATAGATATACAGTTTTAAATGAAATTTTAATTGAACCACTGTTAGGTATAGTTACAAATACTTTTAATTGACTTTCAGTCATACAATGACTAATACCTACCCCTTCACCAGTGTACATTTTCTCCAATGCCCCAAGGTTCTCTCATGTTCTCCTTGCCTGTCTCCATGGCAGAACTTTTAAATGCACATTATTGAAAGGAATATCTAATAGTTACAGCTTCCACATGGAAAAAAACATATTTCAGTCCAAGCAGGGAAATACAACCCAGCTGAAAACATAAACCAGGACATTTTATCTCTTATCCCTAGTCAGTCTTCTTTTTCTTCTTCTTCTTCTTCTTCTTCTTCTTCTTCTTCTTCTTCTTCTTCTTCTTCTTCTTCTTCTTCTTCTTCTTCTTCTTCTACTTCTTCTTCTTCCTTCTTCTTCCTTCTCCTTCCTATTCTTCTTTTATTATTATTATTGTTGTTGCTGCTATTTATTTTGTCTTGGTTTTGGGCCACACCCAATGACACTCAGGGGTTACTCCTGGCTATGAGCTCAAATATTGCCTCTGGCTTTGGGGACCATATGGGATGCTGGGGGATTGAACTGCAGTCTGTCCCAGGCTAGTGCATAAAAGGCAAACACCTTATACCTTGTGCCACGGCTCCTGTTCACCTAGTCAGATCTTTTTAAAGGAATGATAGTGCTGTGGACAAGAGTGAGAAAAGGTAAGCATTTTCCCTAACAATGCCCTTAAACTAATTCTCAGATATATTTTCTGAGTAAATGCCATGCATTCATTTCTTTCACTGCTTTAACTATATGTTCTATGATTGATAATCATATGGATTGTTTCAGATAATTTTACTACCATCAGCTGTGGTCCACCAGAGACCCCGACCCGCGGGTGAAGCTGGAGACCACGTCAGTAATTCACGGGTTTTGAAGGGGATTCCGGCCTAAAAAAGAAGAGGGGCTGGGAAATAAAGAGACTTGAGATGAAGGTTCCGATCAGGAGTCCATTTAATGAAGGGAAAAGTAGATCTTATATAGAAAAAGCAAAACAAAGAGAGTAGGGGTGAGGCGTAATTGGAATAGCTGTAACTTTCCACTGGACATCTTGTTTATACAAAATGAACAAGGTTATCATTAGTCAAGAGATCCACATTATCTTTGAGAAACAAAATACAAGATCTAATCTCCGCTTGGGCCTTTTGACCTCTGTCTTTACAAGGACATCTTGGAGCCTAGTGGTTAACTCCCTAGCTCTAAGATATGGGATTAGTTCTTATTTCTTTAGGTTCAAGGGCAAAAGGCCACATGTGCTTGCATGCAGTTTGTCACTTAGACACTGTGGCTCAGACTTTCAAGACTGCATTTTGATTTTAATGAGGGCATTTTTTAATTATGCCAAACAGTCCCCAACAATCAGCTATGTTGCTATATGTACTTTTGTATACTCTTCATTATATGCCTAAGTATGCATTCCTTTAGTGTAAGGTAAAAGTAAGATTTTAGGATTAAAAAAAATGTGAATAATGTCATCACTTTCCAAAGCTATCATCATGAACTTTTATGTAGCGTTTTTGGGTATCATATAGTATAATATTGTGGCTACATTGTTGAGTTCAGGATATATATCTGGCTTTGTGCTTAAGTTCCTCAAGTTGATGTTCGGGGATCAGATAAAATGCCAAGGATTAATCTGGAGCCAACTGCATTCAACAAAAGTACCGGACCACGCATCATTTGTTGAAGTGGCTTTCCTTTCTCCTCTTCATATATTTTAATCCTTTATCACAGATTAACTTCCTATATTATTAGGGTTTACTTTTTATTTTATTTTATTTTTGTTCCCAGATTCACAATACAGACCCGGCAAGGGTCTGGGTTGAGGTGTATATGGGGTGCATTTACTGTACCTCCTCTTTCTATACAGTGTAAAGAACACAGCCTGTGATAAGAATTGGGAGGCCTTATTTTTTTCCTTTTCTTTTTTTGATTTTTTCTTTAACTTCTTTTTTAAACACCCCCTTCACTAATGCAACTTTCCCGCCACCAGTGCCCCAAAACTCCCTCCCTCCCAACCCACCCCCACCTGTACTC
>PVKC010013864.1:0-22678 GCA_004027635.1 Crocidura indochinensis
TTTTTTTTTTTTTTTTTTTTTTTTTTTTTTTGGTTTTGGTTTTTGGGTCACACCCAGCAACTCTCAGGCTCTACACTCAGAAATCACTCCTGGCAGGCTCGGGGGACCAAATGGATGCTGGGATTCGAACCACTGTCCTTCTGTATGCAAGGCAAACACCTTACCTCCATGCTATCTCTCTGGCCCCAGTTCCTTTTTTCTTATGTCTCTCACACTACAGTTTGGTTCCACACTTGTTATTTTTGAAATGAATGAAGTCTTTTTTTTGTTTCCCAAACCTGCTGGCAACCAAGTTAAAAAAGGACAGAAGGGGGACATTCCAGTGTGCTGGAGCACATTTTGCATGAAGGAGATCCTGAATCAATTCCTAGTACCATATGGTCTGAGCACCACCAGGAACAACCCAGAGCACCCCCAGGTGCAGCCTAAAAATTCTATAAAGATTTTATTTGTTGTATGTGAGTCTATGTGTGTGCTGTCAAGAACTAATTTTGGGCTTTCACACATGCAATGCAGATACTTTCCCACTGAGAGCTACATCCCTTGCACTGCCCGAGCTTTCTTGTCTAATAAAAGGAAACAAGGGGCTGGAGAGATAGCATGGAGTTACGGCGTTTGCCTTTCATGCAGAAGGTCATTGGTTCAAATCCTGGCATCCCATATGGTCCCCTGAGCGCTGCTGGGTATGACCCAAAAACCAAAAACAAAGGAAGCAAAATAGTCCTTGATGTTCAGTGTTGCTAGGAGAGAAAATCTGAGCCATACTTGATATTGAGAGGGTCAGCTGTGGGGTTCCATACACCATAATCCTACCCTGGAAAAACTCATCTGGGGCAGGGTTCTCCACAGGAAATTAATGGGGGAGGGGAGTGTGTGTGAGAGGTCGATCCAGAGAGAGACAGAGAGAGACCCACCCCAACCCCAGGAAAACCCAGGACCCATCTAGAATTCTAGTCCCTCCTAGGTGAGTCTTTGACATGTAAAGAGAGCAGGGAAAGAGGGCTAAAACCATTTCATTTAGGGTGAAAGCAGTTGTAAACCTACAATCAGTTTTGAAGGAGGGGAAGAAAAGGGAATAAAGATCTTGTTCTGAAATGAGTCACAAGAAGGGGTGTTTGTTGAGTAGAATCGAATCGGAGGCTGTATGTGAAGTGAGCTTATTAATGCAAGAGAAATTGGGGGAAATCATTCATCAGAAAGTGAGACCCCCTAGGAACCAGAGTGATATAGTACAGCTGATAACGCACTTGCCTACATGGTGACATATTAAATCCTCAGCATTTAATATGGTCCCCCAAATACTGCTAGGAATAATTACTGGGTGCAGAGCCAGGAGTAATACTTAAGCACTTCTGAGTATGGACCAAAAACCAAAAAGAGAATGTGAAAGCTCAGGAAACCTTTAACTTTGTGTAATAAACAATAAAATGTATAAGTTTTATAACCTTTGTTTTGGGGTCATACCCAAGGGTATTCAGGATTTACTTCTGACTCTATGCTCAGGGATCACTCCTAGTGATGCTCAGGCAACTATATGGGGTAACAAGGATCAAATCGAGGTAGCCACATGCAATAGAAGAACCATACCTGTTGTACTATTGCTTGTAGCCGTAACATTTTTTCAGTTTATTTTTGGGGACGGGTAGAATAATGCCTAGGTCTAGGGGTTATTTCTGGTTCTGCTCTCAGGGATTACTCACTCCTGGCTAGACTCAGGGAACCACAGTAAGGTACCAGGGATCATACCTGGGCTATCTACATGCCAAGCAAGCACCTACCTGCTGTACTATCTCTCTAGCTCTGAACCTTTAAAACAGTGGTCCTCAAACTACGGCCCCTGGGCCACATACTGTAGTTGTTCCCATTTTGTTTCTTCACTTCAAAATAAGATACATGCAGTGTGCATAAGAATTTGTTCGTAGTTTTTGTTTTTACTATAGTCCGACCTCCAACGATCTGAGGTTAACTGGCCCCCTGTTTAAAAAGTTTGAGGACCCCTACTTTAAAACTTTTTGTTTTTGTTTTTGGCCCATACCCAGTGGCACTCAGGTGTTACTCTGGCTCTGCTCTCAGAAACTACACCTGGCAAGCTCAGGTGACCATATTGAATGCCAGGGATTGGACCCAGGTCTGCTGTGTGCAAGGCACTGTGCTATCCCTCTTGCCCCTAAAATCTTATTTATTTAATGGTTTGGGGCCATACTTAGCGATACTCAGGGGTTACTCTCGGTTCTACACTCACTCTGGAAGAATTATTGTGCTTGGGAAACCATATGGAGGGATGCTGGAATCAAACCTAGTTTGACCATGTATAAGGCAAGCACCCTACCCACTGTACTCTATCTCTCTAGCCCTATAGCCTTTTAAATGACCATTTCAATCATGTAGTCCTGTGGCTCTTATATTCATACGAATGTGTCATCATCCCTACCACCATTGCCAGAACATTGTCATCTTCAGACTGAATTGCCCACATCCAGCTTCCTCTGCTGCTAGCCTTCTACTTCCGACTTCTATTAATTTGACTATTCTAGATAGCATTGAGACCCCACAATATTTGTCCCTTTGTGTCAGCTTCATTCACTTAATATCAAGTCTTCAAGGTTCATCTGTCTTGTAATATAGCACAATTTGATTCACTTTTTTTTTTGTTTAAGACTGAATAATATTTCTATCTATACAGATGGTCCCTGACAAACTTTAATTCGACTCAGTGTTGGTTTTTTTACTTTTCACTGTGCTAACACAGAATGCATTGGCAGGAATTGTACTTCGAAGTGTGCACTTTTGGGGCTGGAGTGATAGCACAGTGGCAGGATATTTGTCTTGCATGTAGCTGACCTGGGGCAGACTTGGTTCAATTCCTGACATCCCACACGGTCCCCCAAGACTGCCAGGAACAATTTCTGAATGCAGAGCCAGGATTAACCCCTGAGCCCTGCCAGATGTGACCCAAAAACAAAAAGAAAAAAAAAGGAAAGGGACCCGGGAGATAGCATGGAGGTAAGGCGTTTGCCTTTCATGCAATAGGTTATCGGTTCGAATCCCGGTGCCCCATATGGTCCCCCGTGCCTGCCAGGAGCAATTTCTGAGCATGGAGCCAGGAGTAACCCCTGAGTACTGCCGGGTGTGACCCAAAAAAAAAAAAACAAAAAAAAAAAAGGAAAAAGAAAAGAAATGTGTACTTTTCCTCAGTTAGCAGCATATACTGTTGGCAGCAAGTCCCAGCTTCAGTCACACACTGTTCACAGGATAAATGAACAAAGCTCTACCAAGTGCTGAGTCAGATGTGCTCTTTTGGATAGTTGGGGGTAGGGCAGAGGAGGGAGGTTTTTATTTTTGAGCCACACTGACAGTGCTCTAGGGTTCCTAGCTCAGTGTTCAAGGGTTGCTTCTGGCAGTATGCAAGAAATGATGTGCTGCAGATCAAACCTAGACCTTCTCCAAGCATAGCATACACTCCAACCCATTAACGTTTTTTTTTTTTTGTTTGTTTGTTTGTTTTTAGTTTTTGGGCCACACCCAGTGACACTCAGGGGTTACTCCTGGCTATGCGCTCAGAAGTCACCCCTGGCCTGGGGGACCATATGGGGCACGGGGGATCGAACCGAGGTCTGTCCAAGGCTAGCGCGGTAAGGCAGGCACCTTACCTTCAGCGCCACCGCCGGCCCCCATTAACGTTTTCTATCACTATATAGTGTTTTATTATTTTCCTGCCCTGTCATGTTTATGAAGTGTCCATCTATTGCTGAAATATTGGGTAGTTTATGAGCTTGGTGTGAGATAATTTTGCCCAACTGTAGAATATAAGTGTTCCATGCACAAATAAGATGAGGTAGGCTAAGCCTTGATGTTTGGTAGAACAGGTGTACTAAATGTATATTTTGTTCTTACTGTTGATCCAAGGATCACACTTGGCAGTGCTGGAAGTGGGTGTGAGGCCATTCAGTGCCTGTTTGGAACCCAGGACTTCATAAATACAAGGCATCTGCCCTGCCACTTGACTACATCCTTAGCCCCTAAATGCCTTTTTTGTTTTGTTTTGTTTTGTTTTGTTTTGGGGGTGGGGCTACACCCTGTGTTGTATAGGACTTGCTACTGGTTCTGCACTTAGAAACCACTAAGCCCAGGGACTGGAGTAATAGCTCAGTGGTAGGGCATTTGCCTTGCATGCAGTCAATCCAAGACTGACGTTGGTTTGAATCTCGGCATCCCATATGGTCCCCTATGCCTGCCAGGGGTAATTTCTGTGCACAGAGCCAGGAGTAGCCCTTGAGCACCACCAGGTGTGACCCAAAAAACAAACAAACAAACAAACAAAAAAAACCCACTAAGCCTGATGGAGCTCAAGGAACCATATGAGATATCTGGGATGTAATATCTGGGTTAGCTGCATACAAAGCAAGTATCTACCTATTGTAAGGTCACTCAGTCCTTTATTTGGGGATTGGAAGGAGTGGTCACATCCAGTGGCACTAGCTCTCCATTTTAGGGATCACTCCTAGTGTTACTCAGATCATATGGGATATCAGAGATTGAACCTGGGTTGGCACCATGCAACGTGAGGCCTACCTACTGTATTATCTCTTTGGCTCCCTAAAAATGCATCTTCTTTTTTTTGGTTATGGCTCACACCTGGTGGTGCTCAGGGGTTACTCCTACTGAGCTCCTGGCAGGCTCAGGGGACCATGTGGGATGCCAGGAATCAAACTGGAGTCCATCCTGGGTTGGTCTTGTGCAAGGCAAATTCCTTACCACTGTGCTATCGCTCTGGCTCCCCTAAAATGCATTTTGGAAAACAAGAGTTACCCTCCGCCCCCCCTCAGTAATAGACCTAAGGTGAAGATTTAAGTTTTTTTCAGACCTGACAGTCACCAAGGTAACACAATAATTAATGATTATTTTTGGGGGGGGAAGGGTTTAGGGTCACACCCAGCACACTCAGGGGTTACTCCTGGCTCTGTGCTCAGAAATCGATTCTGGCAGGTTCGGGGAACCATATGGGATGCCGGGTTTCCAACCACCATCCTACTGCATACAAGGCAAATGCCTTATGCTATCTCACTGGCCCCCTAATGATTTTTTTTTTATTGCAGTGCTGAGATTTAAACCCAGAGCATCAACATGCAAGGTGTAGGTTATTTGTTTGTTTGCTTGCTTTCTTTTGTTTTGGGGCCATACCCAGAAGTGCTCAGAGCTTATTCCTGTTAAGGATCAGGGATCACTCCTGATAGACTCAGAGGACCATATGGGGGGTTATTGGTGGTGGGTGACACACCCAGTAGTGCTCAAGGATATCTCCTGGCGGGGCCAGGCTGTGGCGCTGGAGATAAGGTGCCTGCACTAACCTAGGACGGACCGAAGTTCGATCCCCCGGTTCCCCATATGGTCCCCCGTGCCTGCCAGGAGCGACTTCTGAGCGAATAGCCAGGAGTAACCCCTGAGCGCCATCGGGTGTGACCCAAAAACCAAAAAAAAAAAAAAAGGGGATATCTCCTGGCAAGACTCAGGGATCATATATGGTCCTGAATTGAACCTGTGTTAGCCATGTGCAAGTGTCCTACCTACTATGTTCTGGCCTCTTAGGCTGCCAATTTTTGGGCTGTGCTGAGTATCACTACAGTGAACATGAGTATACAATATCTATTTGAATTCCTTTTTTTTTTTTTTATAAATCCTTTTGCCTATTCCTAGAAGTTAATACTTTTGGATTTATGGCCATTCTTTTTTTGCGGGGACAGGGTAAGGACACATCCTAACAGTGATGCTCAGGGTCAGTGGTTACTCCTAAGGTACCACTCCAGTCTGGTTCAGAGGACCATATATGATGCCAACAATTGAACAGAGGCAGGCCACATGCAAAGCAAGTGCCCTGATACTGTGCTATTTTTTCCACAGTACCACACTGTTTCATATCCTCATATCCCATCATCAAAAGGACTCTAATTTCCTTTTTGTTTTCCCCTTGTTTGGTTTCAGGGTCATAGTCATTTGTGCTCAGGGTAAACTGCTAGTAGTGCTCAAGGGGAGCATGTGGAGCTGGGGATCAAACCTAGGGCCCACATACAAAGTATGCACTCAATAATTTGGGCCTTTTCCCAGTGATATGTGTTCTGTGCAGACCTGATGGGTGTGAGCAGGAGAATCTGTCATCTGATTAGACTATTGACAGAACTTCTTTGGGGAACCCGAGAAAACTAGATGAGGGTTTGTGGAATATCTAGTCCTCTCAAAATAGCCCTCCCAATAGTGGAGGCATCCAAAACCCCTCCAAATAGTGTGGGCATCACGCCCTGACAGTTGCTCTTGGCCTCTTACCCTACAGGTATCTGGCTGTGGCAAACCATGCTGTGAGCCATGCCTCGCCCAGGACCTCCCCGTCCAGTATCTGGGCCTCCACGCTTGGGCCCCTGGGAGCAATCATCAGAGCTCTGCCTGGAGACATATGAGCAGCCCTCCAGGCCCCCACCAAGCCGTCGGACCCGGAGGCCAGACCCGAAGGACCCTGGACATCATGGGCCAGAGAGCCTTACCTTCATTTCAGGTTCTGCTGAGCCAGCAACAGAGCCCCCTGCCTGCTGCCCGCTCTGGCGCCCCTGGGTGTGGGACTGGTGCCAAGCAGCCTTTTGCTTCCGTCGATGCCGAGGTTGCCTCCAGCGATGCGGAACCTGTGTACGGGGCAGCAGCCCCTGCTTGTCACCTGGAGATTCCACCGAAGGGGCTGATGAAGCCAGCTGGGCTAAAGAGCACAATGGGGTGCCCCCAAGCCCTGACCGGGCCCCACCAAGCCGGCGGGATGGCCATCGGCTCAAAACACCCATGGGGAGCAGCTTCAGCTATCCTGACGTCAAGCTTAAAGGCATCCCTGTCTATCCCTACCGCAATACCACTTCCCAAGCCCCAGATGTGGACTCCTGCTGCAAGGAGCCCCTGGCTGAGCCTCCCACCCTACGGCACAGCCTGCCCAGCACCCTCGCCAGCAGCCCCCGAGGCTCAGAGGAATATTACTCCTTCCATGAATCGGACTTGGACCTGCCTGACATCGGCAGTGGCTCCATGTCGAGTCGAGAGATTGATGTGCTCATCTTCAAGAAGCTAACGGAGCTGTTCAGCGTGCACCAGATTGACGAGCTGGCCAAGTGCACATCAGATACCGTGTTCCTGGAGAAGACCAGTAAAATCTCGGACCTTATCAGCAGCATCACCCAGGACTATCACTTGGACGAGCAGGATGCTGAGGGCCGCCTGGTTCGTGGCATCATTCGCATCAGCACCCGGAAAAGCCGGGCACGTCCACAGAATGCAGAGGGGCGTTCAAACCGAGCCACTGCTCCAGCTGCTGCTGCCCCCGATAGTGGTCACGAAACCATGGTGGGCTCAGGGCTCAGCCAGGATGGTAGGTCCAAGTCCTGAGACACAAGGGAGTGAATGAGTGGCAAAGGTTCTGGCCACTGGAGGGTTTGGCAATTACATCTCTAGCCATTGTTCCTAATCTTCCTCTCCCTTTTTCTCATGTTGCATCAAGAGGCATCTGTCCTCAGATGCTGCCTGCCAACTTCCAGGCCTGGCTTAGCCTTACCAAACCTTCACTCCCCCACCACCACACAAGAGCATGTGTGTGTCTGTATCTTTGAAATGTTAGTCCTGGACCCGGAGATAGCACAGCGGCGTTTGCCTTGCAAGCAGCCGATCCAGGACCAAAGGTGGTTGGTTCGAATCCCGGTGTCCCATATGGTCCCCTGTGCCTGCCAGGAGCTATTTCTGAGCAGATAGTCAGGAGTAATCCCTGAGCACTGCCAGGTGTGGCCCAAAAACAAAAAAGAAAAGAAAAGAAATGTTAGTCCTCTGGTCCAGGCCTTTCCTGGGTTAGAAGGCAGAAGTAGGAAAGGTAGATATGATGGCCTCAGGATGACACAATAGGATGTGATTGTGACCACTGTCCCCCATGTTCCCTCCCTAGAACTGACTGTACAAATCTCCCAGGAGACAACAGCAGATGCCATTGCCCGGAAGCTGAGGCCTTACGGAACCCCAGGTTGGTATTGACTTGATGAGAGCAGAGAGGAAGCACTTTCCTAGGGGTATTCCACATGTACTGTCCCAGTTTTGTTCTGGGGTAGGTAAGGATAGACTCAAAGGGACAAGAGGAGGCTGGATTGTGGGTACAACAGGTAGGTCATTTGCCTTGCATGCAGCCAACCTAGGATAGATCTCTGATACCATATATGGTCCCCTGAGCCTGCCAGGAATGATCCCTGAGCACTTCTGAGTGTGGCCAGAAAATAATAGAAATAAATAGAAAGTGACAAGAAACTTGAAAAGTTATAAGAACCCCTTATATCCAACCTTACAAACTGACTTAAAAGATTTAGTTATGCTTAAAAGATGGCTCAGAGGGCTAAAGCACTTGCTTTGCTGCAGGAGCCTAGGGTTCCCCAGCATTCTATTCTTCCCCCAGGTACTTCTTAGAAGTTCCCCACCAACCTCCCAGGTATGCCTGGGAATAGCTCAAACAACACTGAGTATGACTCCAAAATAAAACAAAATAAATGGCCAGAAGCTAGTATGGGGTAGGGCACTGGCCTTGTAAGCCATCCCTGGGGTTCTCTCTTATAACACTGCCAAGAGGGATCCCTGAGCAGAGTCAGAAGTAAACCTGTGAGCATTGCTAGGTGTAGCCCCAAAATAAAAGCAAACAACACAATAAGGGTTCAGTTGAAAAAAGATCCAGGGAGCTATCCCTGAAACATTTAAGTTACCCAAATATTCAAGTACCCAGAACTGGAAAATAGGAAGTGATGGGAGCCCAAACTGTAAACTTTGATCTTGGGGCAGAAAGTGGGGATCAGAGGCCACCCCACTGGTGCTGAAAGGTCACCTTATGTCTTTTCTACTGCTGTCTTCTCGCCTTCACAGCAGCAACCCATAGGAACAGTCATACCCCTTGAACAGAGTGGGGGCTGGGGCAGAGAGGCCAGGAAACTGTGGGTCACCCAGCCAGGAGCAGACTGACCCAGGCTCAAATTCCACCCTGCTCCTTCTCGGCAGGCTCCGCCCCTCTGAACCTGTTTCCTTCTTCCTCCGCCTCAGGATACCCAGCCAGCCACGACTCGTCCTTCCAGGGCACTGACACGGACTCATCTGGGGCACCTCTGCTCCAGGTGTACTGCTAACCTCTACTACACCCCACGCCATAGCCTGTAGGAGAGAACTAATCTACAGAATGAAGAGAGGGACCAGGACCCAGTTTCTGGAAGGCAGGGCCATGAACCCAGATGCAGTGCTTGTTCTGGTTCTTCCTGCCTGGCTGACTGGTTTCCAGACCACATGCATTTCACTGGGCCCTGGTGCCCACCACGGACCCCAACTCCCAACTCGCCGGACCCCTTCCCAGACTTATCCCTTCCTGCCCAGTCTTAAACTGTTCTGGAGCTTGGAGAGTAAAAGACTCAAGAGTTACCTTCTGGATTGAATCCTGACTCGAGTCCCAACGCACTCTTTTAACGCATCATGCACACTTCCCCTCCTTCCCCCGGGCAGGTAAAAGCTGCTTGTCTGAAATGGATTGAGTTGGGGCGGCAGAATCTGAGGCAGGACCCATTCATCTCATGTTGAGCTATTTGGTTCTGGTTGATGTTGTGTATTAATATGTCATAATTGGAAGTACTAAGATAATTGTCTGGTCATCTTGTGGTGACACTTTTTTCGATCCCATTTGTCTGGGACCTACCCAGAACAGGATAAGGGAAAAAGACATACAGCCTATGTAGTGGGTCAGTGATTGGAGAAGGAAAGCAATGCTGCCCCTTCAGGTTCATAAGGTTAATGAACCTTTAATGAACCTTACGTTTCAAGACGTACACGTCTGTAACTGAGAGTCCAAACAAGTGAGTAGTCATGGTTGACAGCTTCTTCCGGGTAGCCTCCCTGGGTTCCCCTGCCTGCCCTACCCACTGCCTGCAGGCTGATCCGTATTTGTCAGTTCTCCTGGATCCTGAGGGAGCCCCATGGTTTTTCTAATAACCTGGGAGGCTCCTTTTCTCCCAAGGTAATAGCTCCAGAGTTGTAGTAGATAGAAACTATGGAACCTAGAAGGGGTTGGCCTTTTTGTCCCCATGTGAAGAGCTGATCTGGCTTGGGGCAAAATGAGGATCCCACCTGAGCCCAAAGAGCGACCTACTTTTCTCCCCACAGAGAGTCCCTTAGACCTTTCAGCACTAATGCCAGGGCAAACTTATAAAAACCATGATAAGCAGACCTAGGATTCCCTATGATCAGGACATTTTCATTGTCCCATGAACACTTGGAGACAAACTACTTATCTGCCCCACTTCCTACTAAAAAATAAAATGAGATGATGTGGGGTTCTGAACACGAGAAAACTGTCCCCTTTCATAGGCTCTGCTGTCTGAGCTTGACCAAGGCTGTGATAAGATGGCACCATTTTTTTGAGGGGGGGTCATCACACCCAGCAGCACTCAGTGGTTATTCCTGGCTCTAAGCTCAGAAATCGCTCCTGGCAGGCTCAGGGACCATATGGGATGCTGAGATTCGAAACACCAACCTTCAGCATGCAAGGAAAATGCCATACCTCCATGCTATCTCTCTGGCCCCTAGCACCATTTTTCAAACTTAACCTCAGCAGCTACTATTAGCCACCAAAGTATGTTTATCAGGTTTCAGAAATAAGGTTTATGCATGTATTACCTTTTTTTTTCTTTTTTTTTTGATGGGGGTGTCACACTTGGCCCAATCTTCAGGGATCGCTCCAGACAGGGTTTGGGGAACCACAAGGTGGTGCCAGGAATTAAACTTGAGTCAGCTCCCTGCAAGGTGAGTGCCTTCACCCTATACTATCCAGCTACTAAATTTTTTTTTTTTTTTTTGGTTTTTGGGTCACACCCAGCAGTGCTCAGGGGTTACTCCTGGCTCCATGCTCAGAAATTGCTCCTGGCAGGCACGGGGGACCATATGGGGCACCGGGATTCGAACCAATGACCTTTCGCATGAAAGGCAAACGCCTTACCTCCATGCTATCTCCCGGGCCCCCAGCTACTAAATTTTTAGCAAGCTATTCTGAAATACGAAAAGGAGGGCCAGAGCACAACAGTAGGGCATTTGCCTTGCATGTGGCCAACCCCAGACTCAGGTTCAATTCCTGACATCCCATATAGTCCCAAGCCTTCCAGGAGCAACTTCTGAGCAAAGAACCAGGAGTAACCAACTTGGGTGTGCCACTGGGTATAACCAACAACAACAAAAAAGAAATACCCCAAAGACTTGCTGTATTCCAGGAATTTAAGAAGTGGGCCTGGGCCCTGAGAGATAGTACAGCAACGTTTGCCTTGCAAGCAGCCAATCCAGGACCAAATGTGGTTGGTTCGAATCCTGGTGTCCCATATGGTCCCCTGTGCTTGCCAGGAGCTATTTCTGAGCAGACAGCCAGGAGTAACCCCTGAGCACTGCCGGGTGTGGCCCAAAAGCAAAAAAGAAGTGGGCCAGAGCTTTTATGTTGCATGTGCCTGACTACACATCTTCCACATCCCATATGGTAACGAGTACACCAGGAGTGATTCCTGAGCACAGAGCCAACAAGCATTGCCAGGTGTTACACACACACACATCCAGGGCTGGAGAAATAGCATGGAGGGAAGGCATTTGCTTTGCATGCAGAAGGAAGGTGATTCAAACCCCAGCATCCCATATGGTCCCTGGAGCCTGCCAGGAGCAATTTCTGAGCATAACCCCTGAGCGCTGCAAGGTTTGACCTAAAAAACCAAATTAAATAAATAAAAGGTAGGTTTCCAAGGAGATGCTAGGGTTTTTTTTTTTTTTTTCCTTTCCCTGAAAGCTGCTAGTAGTTGCCAAGTAAGTTTGGGAAGCTTTCAATGGTGAGCCATTAAGCCTGAGAGAGAGAACTCACCTTTGAGTTATACCACAAGATTTGAGCCAACTTGTGGCACTTGTCCTAAGTGACCTGTTCCCCCACAGAGAGACTAGAAGGCACAGAGAGAAGTGGGTAAATAGCTTTAATGTGTAACAGTAGGCCAACTGAGGAAGAAAAGACCCCCAGGACCCCAGCCCTTCTCCCCTAATGCCTCCAGTCAGGTGTGCCTGGGCCAGTCCCATGCCTATATCAGCCCTGAGGCCACCAAGTTCCTAGCAAGGGTGATAAGAGAAGGTGGGTGGTTAGAGGTTCAGTCCAAGAGTTTCAGGAGCAAACAGGAGTTAGTTGAATTTGGCCTTGGAGAAATCCATCTCTGGATGTTGATCCATGAACCTGGGGAGAAGTAGGGAAAAGGGTCAGACAAGCTATCCCCTCCTCCCCACCACATTCTTCAGCCCCACAGATTGCATCTATTCAGAACTGGTGCTACTTAGTGTGCAGGGGCCAGCTAGGTGGAGGCCCAGAGCTGAGGCTAGAAGAGGTGCCACACCAGTTAACTCTTCCTGGAGTTAGCCATGACCTCCTATTCCCTCTTCCTTCCCTCCCCCAGGCAGCCTTGCCCTCACAATAACCCTGAAGGTGATTAAGATAGGCAACCAGAGTCTATAAAGCCATAAACTGGCTGGCTCCTTCCCAAGGGGCAGGGCAACACCTGTCTTGCTCAGTCACCCACATGCAGCCTTCCCATCACCCAACTGCAAATCCCCCAGTCTTCAAGTTGCTCACTTCTTTAGGATCTCCTGTTTCTTCTGCTCATCTGAGGTGGGGAGCCCCATGGACTTCTGTCTCTGGTCATACATCATCTTCTCCACCATGCTGCGGGTTTCACTGTCCAGGTCTGACAGCTAGAGGCAGGTAGAGCCAGAAATGGGTAAGGTGCTGAGACCCTACAAATTCTTCACCTCCCAGCTGAAGTTCCCCCCAACTAGCCAAGGCTCACCTTAGAATTCTCAGGGTTAATCTTCTTGGTATTGATCTCAGGGTCACTGGTCACCAGACGACTCCACCACTCCATCTTGTTTATCTGAGAAAACACGACACAGATTCTCCAGAGACAGAGGGCAACTCACCCTAGGCCCAAGAAACCACCAACTCTTCCCTGTCCAAACTCTCAGGTTTAACTCTTGTACGTAGGGTCCACAGATCTGCACTGGGACTAGAGTGTAGATGTGCAAGACTCTGACACACACACACACACACACACACACACACACACACCAGCTGGACAAGTGAGACACAGAAATCAGGTTAGGGTCCACAGATCTGCACTGGGACTAGAGTGTAGATGTGCAAGACTCTGACACACACACACACACACACACACACACACACACACACACACACAGCTGGACAAGTGAGACACAGAAATCAGGTTGGGGGCCAAAGAGAGTTCAAAAGGCTAAGTTGCATGGTTTGCATGCAGGAGGGCCAGGGTTCTATTCCCAGAACTAACTACAAGTACTGCCAAATCTGGTCCTAAACCAAAAAAGGGAAGGAAAAAATATATAAACAGTGTCTCTGACATGGCAAAGAAAGTTCAGTAAGCTGATCATGCAGGGAGGAAAGTGAAGGGTCTGTGGCAGGGTCTGAGCCCTGTGCACAAACAGCAGGCAGATTATAGCAGGAACAGGGTATGTGTGCTCCTCACAGAAAGGCCTACTAGCATGGACCTTCATTTTATTTATTTTGGGGGGACATAACCTGCAGCACTCAGGTTACTCTGGCTCTGCACCTGGGGATTGAACCTGGGCCAGCACACACAAGGCAAATGCCCTTCCCAGCTGTGCTATCACTTTGGCCCTGGATGCACTTTCTTCTTTTTGGA
Organism: Crocidura indochinensis; assembly: GCA_004027635.1. NCBI lineage: Eukaryota > Metazoa > Chordata > Mammalia > Eulipotyphla > Soricidae > Crocidura > Crocidura indochinensis. The sequence continues at coordinate 13,773 of PVKC010013864.1, forward strand.
CCACACACGGTGAGATCAGGGGTTACTCCTAGCTATGTGCTCAGAAATCACTCCTCGCTAAGGGGACCATATGGGACACTGGGGGATTTAACCGTGGTCCGTCCTAATTTAGTGCATGCAAGGCAAATGCCCTACCGCTTTGTGCCACTGCTCTGGACTCATGGATGCAATTCTAGATCCTTGACACACCAGAGACCACCTTTATTTACTAATGTGTGCCTATCTAGGAGGGGGAAAAAGGCTGCTGAGTTTTGAGTTTTATAGCTGTTCCAGAACTGAGAACAAAACTACACAGAGCAGGTATCTGAAGATCTACATCCGAGTATCTCCAGAACTGGAGCTGGAGCTATAGTACAGCAGATAAGGCACTTGCATTGCAGGAGGCTGACTTAGGTCAATCATCAGTGCCCCATTTGGTTCCCTACCAGTATACCATGAGTGATCCTTGAGTGCAGAGGCAGAAATAAACCCCCAGCACCACTGGGCATGACCCAAAAACAAAACAAAGTGAATGCATGCACAAACCCAAAGGAAGGGGGAAACTTAGCACCAAATAGTCTCGGTGCTGAGTACTACCATTCCTGTAGGTAAAAGCCTGGGTAAATCTCCCATATGTACTTTTCCTGACACAAATGCAACAATTTTGAGTCTACTTTTGAGTTTATTTGGGAGATAAAATAAGAAACACCCACCAAGACACAGTACAGTGCCAAAGGAAATGACCTGGTGCCCCCCCTGCTCCTCAGGGGGTAGGTCTCTTGTACCTTCTCCAAATGCACAGTCACCACCTTGCCATCTTCAATAAGCCACGAGCTCTCCTCCACTTTCACTTCGTTGTACAGCTCCCCATCAATGACCGCAGGCTGGCCCTTGAGCCCTACCCGGAGATGTCGCCGCTGGATGTCCACCACCACATCCTTTCCCTTCAGCCGGAAGTTCACGCGAAAGGGTACTGCCAGCTGCACAGGGCATGGCAGTTAGGAAGGGTCGAGCATGAGACTCATGCTGACTCCCTCGCCCAGGTCTGGCACCACACTCACATCAAGCTCTGACAGGGTCTGGGTCCAGCGGTAATTGGGAAGGTCTGCCCCATTGCCAAGGTTGGGTTTTAGTTTTCCTTTGTCCTTCTCATCCTCGTCTTCATCCTCCTCATCTGCCTCCTGCTTGGTCATGGGTACTTAGTTACCTGACAGGTGTAATCCCAATGGGGCAGCACTCCCAAAGCTGAGGGAGAGCACATTCTACGGACAAGGTTAGGCCACAGTCCCTGCAAAGGTTTCTGCAGTCCATCTCACCTGCTTCCCTGCTGAGTCAAGGTTGCCGTTCTTGAGGGGGGCCTCGGAATTCTCGGCATCCTTTTGCTGTGGCAAAGAACAGAGCACATAACAAGAGAACTCCCAAGTTCCAGAACCCAGTAGGAATGGGAGTGAGGGAGGAGAGCCCTCCTTACCTGCTCAATCTCTAGCTGCAACCTCTCGGCCTCCTCATCAGTCAATTCCTTGATTTGGGGCCCAGTGTTCTCTGACTTGGCTTCCTTGGCCAACCTGGCTGCCCGTTCTGCCTTCTCCTGACGCTCAGTCTCTTGTCGGGTTCTTTTCTCCCTTCGGGCTTTCTGTGCAAGCTGGTTGTGGTGATTGAAGGTCTGTGTGATCAACTAGGGAAGGACGAGAAGGTGAGGTAGCACTAGGCAGGTAACAGGGACAAACTTTATTTCCATCCCATCTGCTGGGGGCCTTGGTAAGGCAATGTATGTTTTCCATCTTATAAAATGGGGACAACATACACCTATCAGATGGACTTGTAATGGAATACCTATCTGTAAAGTACAATGAATGACTACTTAGAAAAGTGGTCCCGGGGCCTGGGAGATAGCATGGAGGTAAGGCGTTTGCCTCTCATGCAAAAGGTCATCAGTTCGAATCCCGGTGCCCCATATGGTCCCCCGTGCCTGCCAGGAGCAACTTCTGAGCATGGAGCCAGGAGTAATCCCTGAGCGCTGCCGGGTGTGACCCAAAAACCAAAAAAAAAAAAAAAAAAAAAAAAAAAAAAAAAAAGAAAAGTGGTCCCTTATCTTGCAGCATTAATCCTGAGGAAGATAAGTGAGTTCCTTTCTGGGCTTTGTCAGACAGTATTGTTTAACTTTGTAGGAGCTTCAGTTTCCTCACTTGTGAGGACATACCCAGAGAGACAGTGCAGAACAATGTCTACCCCAAAAGTCCTTCACTAGAAAATGAGCAGTTAGGGCCAGAGAGATAGCACAGTGGTAGAGCATTTGCCTTGCAAGCAACCAACTCGGGACAGACCCAGGTTCGATTCCCAGCATCCCATATAGTCCCCTGAGCCTGTCAGGGGCAATTTCTGAGGCAGAGCCAGGAAGTAACCCCTGAGCACTGCCAGATGTGGTCTAAAAAAAACCAAAATAAATAGACTTGTGATGTGTTAAAAATAAATTAATCGGGCCCGGGAGATAGCATGGAGGTAAGGCGTTTGCCTTTCATGCAAAAGGTCATCGGTTCGAATCCCGGTGCCCCATATGGTCCCCCGTGCCTGCCAGGAGCAATTTCTGAGCATGGAGCCAGGAGTAACCCGAGCACTGCCGGGTGTGACCCAAAAACCACCAAAAAAAAAAAAAAAAGGGAAAAAAAATAAATTAATCAATTAGAAAAAAAAAGAAAATGAGCAGTTAGAAGAGCTTCAGTCCCCAAGGGTCATCCCCAAGCTCTTGGGCCACCTCTTTCAGGCCTTCCTGAGACCATGCAGCTACTTGGCAGAGCCTGTGACAGCATATCACATCCACCTTGGCATCCTGGGGGAGAATAAGGGGAAGAGGTCGGGGGGAAGCCCAATTCCTAGATGGAAGACCCATTTCAAATCCTTTCTTCCCCCCACATCTCCCCAGGCATTCCAGACACACATCCTGCTAGCCAGCCTTCCTGGTACACGGGGTATACCAGAACATGTGTGCTATCTGGCCATGTAGCTCAGAAACACAAATATTTTGACTGGAAACCTGTTTCTATTGTCTTAAGATTCAGCACAGGCCTTGCTCTGTCACTACCACATAAAGGATTGGCTTCCCAGCATACTTCGTGTTGCTGAAGCAAAATCCCTGTCTTCAGGTGAGGGGAAGCCAAAGTCATATGCTACTGACAGTTCAGAGACACAGCCCAATGTAGCTGGAGACCAGTAGTAGCTGTTGGAGTCAAGCTCCTACCAGCAGCTACATCATCACCTGGCACTTATTAGAAGGGGCAGGAATGATAGTATAATAGGTAGGATATTTGCCTTGCATATGGCTGACCCGGGTTCAACTATCAGAACCCCATAAGGCCCCCTACGCATTTCCAGGCGTGATCCCTGAATGCAGAAACAGGATTAAGATCTAAACAAGGGGGTCCAGAACAATAGCGCAACGGTAGGGCATTTGCCTTGTACGTGGCTGATCCAAGATGGACCTCAATTCAATCCCCGGTGTCCCAGATGGTCCCCCAAACCAGGAGTGACTTCTGAGCACCAACCCAGGAGTAACCCCTGAGCATTACCGGGTGTGACCCCCCCCCCAAAATAAAATCTAAGCAAGGGCCAGAGAGATAGCACAGTGGTTGGGCTTTTATTTTGGTTTTTGGGTCACACCTAGCAGCGCTTAGGGGTTACTCCTAGCTCTACACTCAGAAATCGCTCCTGGCAGGTTCAGGGGACCATAGGGGATGCTGGGATTCAAACCACCATCCTTCTGCATGCAAGGCAAATGCCCTACCCCATCCTATCTCTTCGGCCCAGTGGTAGGGCATTTGCCTTGCACGCAACTGACCCAGGATGGACCCGGGTTCCATTCCTGGCATCCCATACGTTCCCCCAAGACTGCCAGGAGCAATTTCTGAGTGCAGAGCCAGAAGTAACCCCTGAGCGCCACTGGGTGTGGCCCCCACAAAAAAAGATATAAGCAAAAAATAAAAGAGAAAAAAAAAGCTTTATTTCAAGTTGAAGAGGTAAAACTTGTCTTCCACATGACCAATCTCAGTTTAATTTTTCCCAAGCACAGACCTAGGGATAATCCTTAAGCACCACTAGACATGGTCCAAAAAAAGTGGGAAGAAAAAAAATGTTCCACCCCAATCAAGACCCATCGAGACCTACTACAATTCACAATTCTAAAGGGAGGGAGGCCCCACTATCTGTATTTTCTCCCTTCCTTTCCTCACACTGTACACACCTAGCTGCAGTGCTCATGGGGGTCCTGAGCATCTCTAGTTGTACTCATACATATCAGTCCAGGCACCAATGGTCACACACTGGGGGTTCCAGATAACAGAGCAGCTAGGACCATACATGGTGCATGTGATGGCCCTAGAGAGCAAAATCACCAAAGCATCCCAGGGCCTCAGCCTTTATTAACAAGTTCTCCAACTATTTATATACTCGAAGTGACACTTAAGCTAGAGTTCCAGGTTTCCTCCTTCACTGTCTGGTCTGACCTTTTTCATTTCCATTTGACTTTTTTGGGGTCACAGTTCTCATGGATAACTTCCTAGCTCTAGTCTCAGGAGTCACTCCTAGTGGGCCTGGAGTACAATACGGGGTGCTGGGGATCAAACCTGAGTCGGCTGCTACATGCAAGGTATCACCTAGCCTTCTGGACTATAGCTTCAGCCCCCTAGTTTATAATTTCTAAGATTAGTCTTGTACAGACTATTCTTGTTTCAGCATGTTCCTCCTGGTTTTTACTCCCAGGTCTCTGGGAACCATCCTTCTTGCCCTCCAGAACCAGATCAATCATCTCATGAGTTCTGCCCCTAATAGTTGGCAGCCATGCACACACCTCACGGCAAAACCCGGTCCTGCACAGCCCCATCATTTGATCAGTGTCAGTATCTTTCAAACATCTGAGCCAGCACTGGAAGAGAGGTACACCTAGGGGTCAGGGTCACCAGAGTCACCCATAACACAGGTTCTTGTCCTATGCCCTCATTCACATACTGCTAACTCCTCTTGCTAACGACCACTCTCAACTCCATGCCATTTTGCAGTAGCCCCAGCCCACACTTTACAGTTTAAGACACCCCAAGTGTACCCCCAAACCAAAAGGATTCACATAGGTGGTGTGCATGCAAGAGCCACCTAGAGACCAGTCTGCTGTCAGCACAGTCTGTCACGAGAAAGCTGCGCCAGCAGAGACTGTTCACAAGAGGGCTTTGCTCCAAAATTCTGCCCTCAGACCTTGAACCCAAACCATGCACCAATCAGTGTGAAGGGGAGAGGTGGGAAAGGCCCTCCCATTCCTAGCTGATGAAGGTTGCAGCTCTTCAGCCTGCTCTGTCCTTGTTCAAGTTCCTAGAGGGCAGGTAAGGGCAGAGACAAGGCCAATCACAGCTGCCCCCAGTCTTCCTCCCATCTCCTCCCACCAGCTCTTCCAGGCAGAGACCCTGGTGGCTGTGCAGCTGACTTTGAGGTATCACATGGCAAAGTGACTTAGTATGGGGGTTGGAGAGATAGCACAGTAGGTAGGGCACTTGCCTTGCACGTGGCTGACCCAGATTTGATCCCTAGTACACCATATAGTTCCTAAGTACCACCCCAGGAGGAAGTCCTGAGCACCATCATTGTGCCCCCCCCCATAAAAGACATTGCCCACTCATCTTTTTCTGATGAGTCTTTATGTATTAAAGTTGCTTTACATTTGATGTGCCCTCTGTATTACCCATTTCCACCAAATTTGTTTTTCATTTGATTTTCTTTCTTTTCTTTTGGAAGGAAAACCACTACAACACCAAAACTATGGAGGACCTAAGTTTGATCCCCTGATACCAGCACCCATGCTTAGTAAGCTCTAAGCACTGGAGTGGCTCAACCACACTCTCCCTCTAAATTTAAAGCTGGGCTGGGGAGATCACTCAAAATGCTCTAGTCAGCAGTGGTCGGCAGCCTTTTTTTTCAACTGAGCCAAATCTCGCCAAAACCACGATTGAAATTTATTTTGAGAGCCACACAGCGCACACTGACAGAGGCTAGGAGCAGAGTCCTGACTCCTGGAGCGATAGCCCGACACTGAGAAGAGCCAAATTAAAAGTGGAAAGAGCCACATGTGGCTCGAGAGCCCAAGGTTGCTGACCACTGCTAGTGTATTATGTTGCATATAGGAGGCCTGAATACAATCCCTGTTGTGAGTGATCCCACGCAATAAGTGAGGTATAAATTGAGCATTTATAGTATGGTTTCCCCTATCACCACCACCACCAAACCCTCCCCACAAAAATACCTAAAAAACAACAATAAAAACCTGAAATATTTCTCAGACCCTAAGTAGTGCCAGATTTTGACCCCTTTTAGAAAAGGGATCGAGAGTAGTAGGAGCACTGGAGTTAGAGTCAGGTAGGCCGTTTACCATACACACAGGCAACATGGATTTGATCCCTGGCATCCCATAGGTTCCCAAACACAACCAGGAATAGCAGTACCACAAAACAAAAAAAAAAAAAAAAAAAGAGGGGGTCCAGAGATGCGTAGCCAGCTATAAGGTACATGTTTCACAAATATAAAAACATGGATTCCGGGGCCGGGCGGTGTCGCTGGAGATAAGGTGCCTGCACTAACCTAGGACAGACTGCGGTTCGATCCCCCGGTTCCCCATATGGTCCCCCATGCCTGCCAGGAGAGACTTCTGAGCAAATAGCCAGGAGTAACCCCTGAGCATCGCCGGGTGTGGCCCAAAAAAACAAAAAACAAACAAACAAACAAACAAACAAAACATGGATTCAATCCCCAGCAACATATAAATTTTAAAACACTTGGGGCCAGAGCAATAGCACAGCAGGTAGGGTGTTTGCCTTGCATACAGCCGACCAGGTTCGATTACCAGCATCCTATATGGTCCTCCAAGCACCACCAGGAATGACCTCTGAGCACAAAGCCAAGAGTAACCCTTGAGCACCAGATGGTGTGGCCCCACACAAAACAAAAACAAAAATCTACGTGTTTTTGCATTCTCAGTTAAAAAAAAAAAAGAAGTACTAAAGGGGCTAGAGATAGCACAGCAGTAGGGCATTTGCCTTGCAAGCGGCCAACCCAGGACCGGATTGGTTCTAATCCTGGCATCCCACATGGCCCCCGTGCCTACCAGGAGCGTGATGATTACAGAGCAGAGAGCCAAGAGTTACCCTTAAGCACCACCAGGTGTGGTCCAAAAACCAAAGTACTGGGGAAAAATAACAATAAAAATAACTATGTATCACATCCTTCACCCATGCACATTTCTTAGCATCTGCTTTGCATATCAGCAATAGAGCACTTTCTTTTCCTTTTTCTTTTTTTTTTTTTATGGGTCACACCTAGAGGCACTTAGGTTACTCCTGACTCTTGACTCAGAAATCGCTTTCTGGCAGGCTCGGGGGACCATATGGGATGCCAGGAATCGAACCAGTGGGGTCTGTCTAGGATTGACCACGTGCAAAGCAAAGGTCTACCATTGTGCTACCCTCTCTGAGGAATTTTTATTATTATTAAATTTTGGGCCACACTCATAGGTGCTCAGGGATTACCCCTGGCTCTCCATTCAGAAATTACTCCTGGAGGTGTATTAGAGACTTTTTGGATGCTGGTGATCAAATCAGGGCAAGCACCCCACCTGCTAGAGTAGTATTACTCTGGTCTTGTCCTCTAAGTATATCTCAACATTTGATCACAGGATGCTAGTCCCAACCTCTGAGTTGAGTACTCTATGTTTTTTTTTTTTTTTTTTTTTTTTGGTTTTTTTTTTGGGTCACACCCGGCAGTGCTCAGGGGTTACTCCTGGCTCCATGCTCAGAAATTGCTCCTGGCAGGCACGGGGGACCATATGGGGCACCGGGATTCGAACCGATGACCTCTTGCATGAAAGGCAAACGCCTTACCTCCATGCTATCTCCCGGGCCCCGATTACTCTATGTTTATACACACTGTATTGTCACAGAAAAGCCAGTGAATCCTAAATCCCAAAATACATGTGGGCCTCAAGAGGCTCAGAAAAGGACTAGGAGTGGTATTCTACACCACCCATTTCATCTCTATTATCTCTTTCTAGCTTCATGAAAGTCTTGTGTAATAATTATTACTCCCCTCTAGGAAAGGTAAACGAAGTCAGAGTGAATCCCCCAAGACATCTTTCATCAGTGGAGAATTCAAACTCCCATCTGCCTGGATCCAGAAGCAAGGCTAGAAAGAGCACTATTGGTGCCGGAGAGATAGCACAGCAATAGGGCATTTGCCTTGCACACAGCCAATCTAGGACGAATGGTGGTTGGAATCCCAGAATCCCATATGGTTCCTGGTGCCTGCCAGGAGTAAACTGGTTTTTGGGCCACACCCAGTGATGATCAGGGGTTACTCCTGGCTAGGCACTCAGAAATCGCTGCTGGCTTGGGGAACCATATGGGACGCAGGGGGATCAAACCACAATCAAATGACGGTCCATGCTAAGTTAGTGCATGCAAGGCAGACACCCTACCACTTGCACCACTGCTCCGGCAAAAGAATTCATAAATTTAGGGGAAAAAAATGAGTTAAAAAAAATAAAGTAGTGCTCACTTCGGCAGCACATATACTAAGTCGGAATACAGAGAAAATTAACATGGCCCCTGCGCAAGGATGATACGCAAATTCAAGAAGTGTTCCATATTTTTTGTTTGTTTGTTTGTTTTTGTATTTTGGGTCACACCGGCAGTGCTCAGGGGTTACTCCTGGCTCCATGCTCAGAAATTGCTCCTGGGGGCCCGGGAGATAGCATGGAGGTAAGGCGTTTGCCTTTCATGCAAAAGGTCATCGGTTCGAATCCCGGTGCCCCATTTGGTCCCCCGTGCCTGCCAGGAACAATTTCTGAGCATGGAACCAGGAGTAACTTCTGAGCACTGCCGGGTGTGATCCAAAAACAAAAA
>PVKC010013865.1:0-22618 GCA_004027635.1 Crocidura indochinensis
AAAAAAAAATGGCAGATAAGGGGCCCAGGAGATAACATGGAGGTAAGGTGTTTGCCTTTCATGCAAAAGGTCATCGGTTCGAATCCCAGTGTCCCATATGGTCCCCGTGTCTGCCCGGAGCTATTTCTGAGCTTTGAGCCAGGAGTAACCCCTGAGCACTGCCGGGTGTGACCCAAAAACCAAATAATAATAATAATAATAATAATAATAATAATAATAATAATAATAATAAAATAGGCAGATAAGACATCTGAAAGGAATTCCTTACGATTTTAGGGGACAGGCCATTGTTGAAAGGACTCACAGAACCTTAAAACTCAATTACAAAAATATAAAAAGACATTTACCACCAATGGATTTGCTAGCTTTGACTCACCACACTACATTACTTAAGCTTACCCCAAGGGGAAAGTTACACTGCAGTGAAAAGACATTTTAAAGAAGATATTCAGAGATAAAAAACAACTCATAAACCTATTTGGATCTAGGAGGATGAAAAATGGATAGCTGGATATCTTCTCCTGAGAGGAAGAGGTTATGCCTATGTTTCCACAAATGACAACCCTCCCAAGAAATTTTGGGTTCCATTATGCCTTGTTAGAAACTGGGCTAGCACAAATGATCAGGATCAGGCTACAAACTCCCCTGCAGATCAAAAACAGAATACTCAAGGCACTAAAAACAGTAATATTGCTGAGGTCTCTGGGACAGAAACCAGGATTTAGCTGTCACACACCATACATTGAGTGAGACTGATGGTAGTGATAAACCCTTACACTCCGAGATGTAAAAGGAAAGACAGGAACCTGTCTTAACTGGGCTCCAAAATGTAGGAAACTCTTGTTACATGAACTCAATATTGCAATGCTTGTATAATATTTCAGACTTGACTCAGTATTTTCATCAAGATCATTATAAAAAGGATATTAAGAAGAAAAATCCAATGGGGCATGAAGATAAATTAGCTGAGGAATTTGGTTGGATCATCAAAGCCATGGGAAATGGATTTCATAGATATATTAACCCTGAAAGCTTCAAAGTAACAGTTGGTTTACTTAATGACCAGTTTGCTGACACAATCATCAGGATCCACACAAACTACTGATGTTTCTAATAGAGGGACTACATCAGGACTTGTTTACTGTAAGTCTAATGACAGATAAAACTACACATCTTATTGCAAATGAAAATTATGAACAATTTAGTCCAGAACACCAAAAGGCTCACAAATCTATTATTTATGATCTCTTTCCAGGACAATTCAAATCTATACTCTGCTCTGTTATTAAAAAATGTTTTTTAATTTGAAATTATTCATCTAAATAGTTGCCCGCATGTCTTTTCAGTGTCTGTCTGTTTTGCATATTTTGTATATAGTTCCCTTTTCCTAACTTTATCTTCCCCAATTTAGTCTTCCTTATCCTTCCTTCTCTCTTCCTAGTCCTTAACATTTAATTTTCAATATTCCCTTCACATGTGCAAATCATCTTCTTCATCCACAACTATAAGCCTCCTGATCTCGGCCTGAGAAACAAATCCATGACTGTTGGAGTTTTGTTCCATATTTGCTGCAAACTTGTTGGAAATGAAGCCACCTGGAATTTGTGTCACAATTTAACCCCCAGAAAAAAGATCCACGAATAGACCCACAGTCTCTGGATCCAAGTTAAACTGTGCTATCTGAATTTCTGGTTTTCCATCCACATACACAGTGCTATTGTTGAACATTTCTACAATGTCTACCCCAAGATTGAACCAATCCCAAAGGAAATGCAGAAGCCAACCAACACATGATGGCAATAATGTAACGCTTGGGGATGTCCCAACACATGGATGCCTGTACTGACCTTCCTTCTTCATTCAGCTTGATGTTATCTTCTGTACCAGGCTTCAACCCGCTTTTCCAGATCCATCAAGTGTCTTTTGCCGGTCTTTCAGAGTTCCAGACCCCTCACCTTTACAGATTGGTAGTGGACTCTGTAGAAATTTCACCTTTTTTAATTTTATTTATGATTGTAATTCTTTGAATTTATATTTGGTACTACACTTCTTTTGACTATTGTAATTAATGTTTTTCTATTTTAGTTTTTAATCTTAGGAATTGATGTTGTATTACATTAGGGTTTTGCTTTCTTGACTTAGGTTAGTGGGTTATATATTGTTGTCTATAATTTCCAAAATGATGTTTTTGCCTGTTCTCAGGGTTTTTTGCGTGGGTGCATCATAGGCAAAATACTAGGTTTATAGAAGGTTCTATCCATTTTGGATGGGCCCTCAAGTTGTTTATTTACACAGGGAGGTTCTTTGCCTTAAACATTTTGTTCTGGTTTGTGACTTAAGCTCCCATCTATAAATAATCGGCCATACTTGGTACATCAATTTCAGACCTGAAATGGACTTCTGCCTGGACTAAGAACTTGGATTAAGTTCAGATGCCTATTGATCATCATTGCAGTGGCCCTCCACTGTACAAGGGGTATATGCTTCTTCCTCCAAAATAAGGGCCTAATTCAATGCCCTCAAAGATGGGCTTTCTGGTCTACTTGGACTTGAATGGAAAATGGGTCTGGAGAGATAGCATAGAGATAAGGCATTTGCCTTTTGTGCAGAAGGTCACTGGTTCGAATCCCAGTATCTTCCTGGAGCGATTTCTGAGCATAGAGCCAGGAGTAACTCCTGAGTTCTGCTGGGTGTGACCCAAAACCCAAATACCAAAAACCAACAACAACAAAAAATAAAGAAAAGGTGCTTCTTCTCGCCTGCTGCATAACCTTTCTTGCATCTCTTCGAAGGATCTATGTCTACAGATTACAATTGGGCTTTCTGATTGCTCCAGGAGCTCCCCATCGCCTACTAGATAGATCCTTGATTATTGAATTTCAGATTCTCCATCTGCTTCTCCAAGGAAGAACTTACGTGGAATTCTTCATCTTGTATGTCATAGATCTATCATCTCAGGAGCTTTAGTTGATTACTTGACACATGTTTCTGGCTTTAGACACCCTGTGTTTAGGTTAGAAGTTTTTCTTTACATTTTCCTGTGATGCTCTTATGCAAACAGCTGCTCTTTTATTATTGACTAGTTTTTCCTTTAATAATTGTAGGCAATATTACTTACTTTTGTATATTTTTATCTGTTTACTAAAAACAAATGAGGGAATTGTTGTATATATAAACATTTTTATGGGATTATATGTTACTGACCCTACCCTGATCAGTGACTGTGTCCTACCCTAGGGTGTGACCTGGCATTATGCTACCAGCCTAGGGTGGTACCTGATTCTGCTCCCACCATTGGATGGTATGGTACCTGATCCCAACATTGGGTGGTACCTGATTCTGGGGCATAAAAGTAAGGGTCTGAGGAAGGTGAGAGGCTTTTTTCCTGGGGCCTATTCTTAGACCTTTTGTCTTCGGCCTCTTCACAGAATAAAGAGCTCTTTTCTTCGGAAGCCTGACTGCCTGTTGGCTTTCTTCCCATTGCATTCACCTCAGAACCGCCAGCTGAACAGGGTAACAGACGTGTGGTAGGAGGTGGAGGAGAAAAGCCTCATTCTCCGTCCCTCCATCAGTCAACCTCATCAGGGTCTGACTTGCAACACTTATTAACTTTTAATCAGGGGATTTCCCATTACTGAATTGTTCTCCCTCCACCCCATTCCATCCTGCCCCCACCCCCACCCCCCGTGCTGCACAGGTGAGTGGTCCCCTGTGTGTCTAGCTTACACATCATACAACTGTTTGGTCTTGGTACCCTCATTATTTCTCCCTCTATTTGGGAGGCGGGAGTATATAGTTCAAGTTATGTTGTTTTGTTTGAAGAAGAGAAAAAGCAATACAATGGGGTAAAAATCAAATATGCCAAAAATGGGCAGAGTCCTTCTAGAGGCTCTCATCCTCGGTTTGAGAGATAAAAGAGAAAAAAGAAAGTGTAACACCATAACAATACAAAAAGAAATATCATATAAAATATTCTTTTTTTTGGTTTTTGGGCCACACCCAGTGACGCTCAGGGGTTACTCCTGGCTATTCGCTCAGAAGTCGCTCCTGGTAGGCACGGGGGACCATATGGGGAACTGGGGGATCGAACCACGGTCTGTCCTAGGTTAGCGCAGGCACCTTACCTCCAGCGCCACCGCCAGGCCCCCATATAAAATATTCAGTGAGCATTACAGCAATAAAGATAAGCACCCCATAATAGCCATATTCTTGAAATAAAAAATATGAGAGAGCCCAAAAAGGAAGAAGAGAAAAGAAGAAAAAAAAATAAAAATGGAGACAGCAACTTCAGTATCCACACCAAAACAAAGAATTCAACAAAAAATAGATAAATAAATAAATAAAGAAGTTCCCCCCCCCCCCCCGCATAGGCACAGTAAATATTGGGGTCATTAGAAAAGGAATTCCCTTGGCCTAAGAGATACAGGGTTTCTTCACTTTTGAAGTATATTGTCATGGGATTAACTTTAGAATTTTTTCATGTTCATTTACTTTCTCCTTGTTTCTTTTGTGGTGTATGGAAGACTTCTGCTCCATCCTGGGTGATAAAATCAGACCTCTTTATCTAGAGATCTCAGTGTCTGCACAGGTCAAGGAATGGAACTTCTGATGAAGTCTTTATTTGTGGTTCTAGAAGTTCTGTTTCCTCAGTGTCATTTTAATATGTCTTCTGTTGTTGGTGGCCTTGGTCATTGCACTGATCCTAGGATGGACCTTGGAATAGAGTTTTTCGTTATGTTTCCTGAACGCCCATTTAGTTGCAATTGTCTCAGTCATACCTCTGGAATTAAAGATCATGGCTGTTGTATAGATCGTAGATCAATCCCTAGCCTAGGGCCTTTTTATTGTTCCCAGGATACATACTGCCCGGTCATAGTTGTATCAACCAGTCATGCCAAGATAGCTATCTTGGCTTTTCCACAGACCAAAGGGTGACAAGTCTTATGATTTTGTCTTATTAGCTAATAAGGTAGAACAACTTAGATCAAGTTGTTCCCATTTCTTGTTGTCAGGATATCATATTATAGCTGGCAGATGTTGGTGTTTGAGCAGTATTAAGGATGTCTCGGATGGGATTTGGTTCCCGTAGCTTTTGTGAAGAACTGTGTCATTTCTATGTCTGGGGTCATGGGTTCAAGGTTGGACGGTCGGAGTCTAATCACCTGGGGTCTAAGTTGGGTCTGCATGACATATTTTTCAAGGTGGGAGGTGCCCTTGTATTGTAAAGAAGTATGAGTTCTTATCCCTAGTAGGTAAGAGCTTGTTTTTATATGTAAGATTTCTCCCTTTTTAGTGTGTTTTTGCAGGAAATAAATGGTGTTACATTATATTGCTGGTGCATTTGGGGGTGGAAAGAGAAGAAAACAGAAAGAAGTCACACACCCCCAAAAATAGAAATAAAAAATATATGTGCTCATATATATATATATATATATAAAGAAAAATGGTAGTTTCTCTTTAATGGTGTTCTTGACTGTTGATTCTTGCTAGAGATTTTCTTTCTGGGTCTCTGGGACTCCAATGATTCTTAAGTTGTTTCTGTTGAGCTTATCATAGACTTCTATTTTCATCTGTTCACATTCTTTGACTAATTTTCCCATTGTCTGATCATTTGCTTTAATGCTTTTTTTCCAATCTCTTCTGCTATATGGAGTTGTTATGCACTGCATCTTCAGCTCACTAAATCTATCCTCAGCTGCTGTTACTCTGATGGAGAGCTTATCCATTTTGCCTTTCAATGTATCTACTGAGTTTTTCAGTCCTGTTATTTGACCTGTTATTTCACTTTGGAATTTTCTGATTTCTGTCTTTATATTTTCTTGGTTCTTATTAGTGTTCTGTTCAACTCGATCTATGCTTTCTTTGAGTTCTGTGAACATCCTCCATATTTCTTCTCTAAACTCCATATATGAGAGACTGAAAATGGTTGGCCATTTTCGGGTCATCAGAGTTGCCATCTTCATTCTCTATGCCTGATGCTGACCTGTGTTTGTTTCCACATTGTCACAACTGTATTGTGGCTTTTTCTATGTGTTGTAGTGGTATTCAGTGGCTAAATGATGTGCACGGCCACTCTCCTCTGGCTCTACCCTTTCTGAGCAGTTCGACTCACCTCCAAAGAAGGTGAGCACTCCATGGATGAAACCATACACAGACAGGTTCAAATCTTAGGCCCGAGCATGCAGCAGAGAAGACAGTCCAGCAGGGGTCTCAATCTCAATTTACCTGGGAGCCGCAGGAGTCAAAGTCGGGGTGATCCTTGAGTGCAAAGTTAGTAGTAAGCCTTGAACATTGTGGGGTGTGACCCAAACAACTAAAACAAAACAAAACAAAAAAAAGATTCCTCTGGGGCAGGGTCACAAAATGTTGTATAGATGGCTGAAAATGGCCCACAGGCCACGAATTTGAGACCCTACTCCAGAGAGATATGCTGAGCTTCAGAGATCCAGCACAGTTCAGCTGGCTTCACCTTTTCTGGGTAGATCGACTCACCTCCAAGGAAGGAGAGCCCTCCATGGATGAAGCCACACACAGGATCAGATCTTCGGCCTGAGCACACAGCAGAGAAGACAGTCCAGAGAGATATGCCAGACCTCAAAGCACAGTTCCTAGTGTGATTTTTTTCTTCGTGTTGCTGTGGGGTTCATTCATTAGAAGAGCGCATGGCCCCGAAGTGAAGCAGAGCTCTGCTTTGCTACTCAGCCGTGCTCTTCTGGAGCCTCTAGGAGAGTGATTTTGCTGGGCCCTTTTCAGCCCACTCAGGACACAGGACAGTAGAAAAACATGCACAGATGACACTCACAATCTCTCGCAGTTCAAAATGGGGAAATCTTATGTATAGAAAGAAGTTCTTATCTAATAGGGATAGGAACTCATAACATATATTTTTTTGGTTTTTGGGTCACACCCAGCGGCACTCAGGGGTTACTCCTGGCTATATGCTCAGAAATCACTCCTGGGGACTATATGGTATGCCGGGATTTGCATACAAGGCAAACGCCTTACCTCCATGCTATCTCTCCGGCCCCAGGAACTCATAAATTTTATATTGAAAGGGGGACCTTACCTGAGCATTTGTCATAGTGACTTGACTTAGACTTCAGTTGATTGGACATCAGCTATTTACCCATTAGACTTGTTTCCCATCTTTAGAATTACCATGGTTTCTGCACCAGCACCAGGAATCAAACTTCTACCAGGGGCAGCATTAATACTGCCCTGGCACTGAGTTGCTCCAGGATGGGTTCCTATGATGCAATTATGACTTGGAAACAGCAACCTTAATTCAGGGCAGGTTTTCCTGCCTTGCCACCTAATGGTGATATGAAACCAGAAAACACTCCATGACACCCTGACTTTGACATAGGATCTGTGCTAACATCACAGCCTGACTGTGACAATCATGGTTGATAAAAATTTTACTGGGGCCATGAAGAAAGACTTTGGGGTTAGATAGTATGACTGCAGCCTGGAGTTTCTTCTTGGGTAGGTACACCTTCTTTATAGGACAAAGGTTTTTTTTTTCTCTTTTCCCCAATATTTTCTACCCCTATGCAAAGAACTGTCATCCTTCCTTTTATATCTTTTAGATGAAGCTCCTGCTTTTTTCAGAGAAACTTGGGAAATGAATTACTGTTTTTACCTTACATTTCTGCATTTTTCTATAAAATTAAGAAAGGTGAAAAAAAGAAAAGAGGGGTGCTAGGGGTGAAGTGTTCTCAGGTCATTGGTGGAAATAAAAAAGGACATAACTATATATCTAAGTCAAAGTCAACAGCAATACAATCAAGAGATCCAGACTATAGCAATTTAACTTTAAAATGAGACTGTTATACTCTTAGGCCCAGGGGCAGAGGATGATGATATAGGATGTACTCTGGAAACATTGATGGAGGGAGGTCAATACTGGTGATAAAAAGTGGCAGTTTCTTTTAACTATGTTCCAGGCATTACTAAAAACATTCCAAAGGCTCATAATATCCCTGTCAGGAGACATTATTAGGACTCTATTTTAGAGAATTAGAAATGATGTTGGAAGTTGACCCTTATTCACTATATATCTGAAATCCAACTATAAAGGACTTTGCGAATAACAATGGTTTCAATAAAACAAAATACAATGGGGAGGAGGGAGATTTGGGACATTAGTGATGGGAATGTTTTAACTGGTGATGCGAGGTGTTCTTTACATGACTGAAACCCAACTACAATCATATTTGCAATCATGGTGTTTAACTAAAGATATAAAAATAAAATAAATAAATAAAATACAAAAAATACTTAATTTAAATCCATCTACATGATACTTATCAGCAAAAGTGAAAATTTACTAGTTGTTTCTTTCAAAGTAAATGCAAAATTTAATAAGGTAAATGAGTTGCTACAATTTTCTGCTCAAAGCTGAACAAAAAAAAAAAAAAAGCTGAACAAAAGAAGCTTCAACACTAATTCTCCTATTTCATGCAAAGGTTCACTAAGGATTTCAAACTATCTGTGTTCTACCAAAAAATCTGTGTGTTTACAATTATGACCATCACCACAGAATTTAGATTTATTTGGATAATAAGTCCTAGTTATAAGATGGCCTCTGACTCTCCACGATGATCAAATGGAAAATTCTGTCTACTAGCCAAATCTTCTAGTCAATAGTATGACCAAGAATAATTACTTATTATTGTCATTATTATTTCCATGAAGAAGCAGAATCTTCAGTGTAGTTGCTATCTTTCATATGCTGAAGACAAAGGTGAAGCCTGGTTTTACATTCTTTTTCCAGTGGGGACTAACACAGTTACCCATTTCCTATGTTCAAAACTGTTCCAGAAGTGTAGCTTCCTCCTAGGTTTTAGAACATCAGGCAGCAATTAAATTTTCACTCCACACTCAACTTTGTGTCTCATCCCCAGGACTGGTCTAGGAAATTTTCTCCTCTCCTTGTGAATTGTTTTGAGTTCATTATTAAATCTTCTGTGGGTGAATGAGGAAATCAATGAAATTGAGGTGATTTCAAAAGTACATGTTCTCCATTTCTTTTGGCAGGGCCTGAGGGAAGAAGAAAGAGAAATTCAATAATTCGAAGATTTTATTTTATTAAGATAAAATTAGTGGTCTCTATAGAATTATACATTTGGGGGGAATTTTTTCAGTTCTAGAATTTAGCTGATTCACATAATTAGGAAGTTGGTTTTGTCACCAGTGGAAATATCAACTGAGACCCTTAGGGCTCAAGATTTGCAATAAGGAATGGAAGAGGAGACAGTCAGGAACCAGGTAGATTGAGCAATGAGTCTCAGTAAGATAAAATCACTTGAGTGCTATCTGTCAGGAGTACCAGGCAAACTGTGCAGGGTAGAGATTCATTTCTAATCTCCACCGTCCCTCTTCAAGACAGCAACGCAGTTTATGTTAGTCCCTGGATATCTTCAGATTATGTCCAAAGTGGCAGTTTCTTTTAACTATGTTCTAGGCATTGCGCAAAACATTCCAAAGGCTTATAATATCCCTGTCAGGAGACATTATTAGGACTCCATTTTAGAGAATTAGAAATGAAGTAGGAAGATGTGAAATAGAACACTCAGTTCATAACTCAGGAGTGCAATATGGGACTGATGCTTAAATTGGATCTTTGCTCTTCTGCATTAAGGTGTGAAGCCTCTCTAGAACAGCATGCTTTCTAGAGTTCTGCTTTTCTTATAAATGTCAGCCTGAGTGATATCTCCTGTTGGAAGTCAATAAATTTTCAACACATCTCAGGTGACTTGCCTTAGAAAAAAAATGTAACATTCTATTACCAAACATCATTCCTGGTTTTATAGTTTCCATTTTGTAGAATTAACATTGAGTTTTGCACCAAGATTTTCCTTTTATACCCAGGATGAGAAGGGGCATGTCCAGTGGTATATCCATATTTAACTGTCATTACAGTGGAGTTATCCAAAGGGCGTTTCCGAGTCTAACTGCAATACTTCAACAGGAGTCTACTTACACTTAGAGGGTATTTTCTCTTCTTTTCTCTTTATCTCTCTCTTTTTTGAGGGCTTTTGTAGGGAACCCCTTTAAGAACAGGCAGAAAATGCAGGGTTGAAATGCAGGCATAGAATTTTGCTAAAAGGTTTGAGAATTGATTGTTAACCATTCAAGACTTAAGGGCACCAAACAGAGAGCCGAAAAGCAGGTAGCCTCAAGAATTAAATGTAGACATTTAAGATCCCCTTAACTGTACATTCCACCTGTTGGAGATAGGTACCATTATCAGTACATCCCTGATCTGATGGAGACAGAGCTCATTATCTGCACATTCCATCTTACCTGCCAATGGATCCTGTGTTCATCCTGTTCAATATATCTACCTCTTATTGACATAATTACGAGTGGAGCTGTGCCCACAAAAATGTATTTAAGTCAGGGCTTGAGTTTCAATAAATGAAATTGGGTTCAGTCTTGGCTGAAATCCTTTTCCCACTTTTGTTTGTCTCTGTGTCTGTCTTTGTCTGTCATGCCTGTCTTTGTGTCTTTGTGTTTGTATCTCCCTCCAACAAAGAATAACCACATCGTAACTGGTGCCCCTGCAGGAAGGGCACCCATAGTTTTGAAACCATATTTGGTGCTGCTCAGGACTTACTCCTGGATCAATAACCAAGAATTATGTATTGCTCCTAACATTACTTAAGGCACCACATGGGATGATAGGAACCACGTGCAAAAAAGCATGTACTATCTCTCCAGTCCCTCAAATTGTTTTCTGAAGAAAACTGTGGAAGTTTGTTGGGCTACATACAATTAATCTTCAGGCATCCATGTGAAGTCGTTCAGCAAACTGGTAGGTATTACTCAACATTGAAAGTAGGATTTGAGAAAACCTATATTCAGTCAACTTATGACAGTACTTTATTTACCATTAAGACAAATTCCTAAGTCCCATTAGTACTGAGTAGAGATCCAAATGAGATACTTTTCCTAAGAGTTTAAAAATCCTATTGTAGGGGCCGGAGCAGTGGCATAAGTGGTAAGGTGTCTGCCTTGCACATGCTAAGCTAGGACAAACTGCGGTTTGATTTCCCATATGGTCCCCCATGCCAAGAGTGATTTCTGAACGTATAATCAGGAGTAACCCCTGAGCGTCATCGGGTGTGGTCCAGAAACAAAAACGAAAAGCAAAAAACCTTATTATAATAACATGTTCATAAAAGCTTAAAAATCGTGTCTTAATACTTACTAAATTATTATTTTAAGAAATAATATTCTAACATAAGTTGTGTAAAATATATTTTATTTATGTGAAAAATATGTTAAGATAACAAACTCCATTATATATACACACATATGACTAATATTATGGCTTTAGTGTACATATATATAACAAAAACTTTCAAACAAAACTGTTCCTAGAAAAAGGAATAATCTTGAGCCAAACTTTACTAATGCTATGCCAATTTTCAGATAATTGTGGTACTTGTTGCTGGTTTGTCTGCTTGACGTAATTAGCTGAAGAATATTTTTATTCTACATTTATCTGGGAAGAACCAGAACCATAGGATATTTGTGCACTGAGTGATCTAGGGCCAGTTTGTCTAAATTCTCAAATTGTCTTCAATTACATATATTTACAAATGTTATAAACATTTTTGTAGCCAAGACCCTTTAGAGACAGGCTTGAACATCTTACTGAGATTGCCACTCTAGCAGGGCAGACTCTCATGCTCCCAAGTGGAGCCCCTGCAAAGATGAGTGCCTATTAGAGCAAACACCTGGCATGTCACAATGGAGTCTACCTCCTGTATTTCTTCCAGTCACATAGGTCATGTCTGCAGATCTATGTGGAGGTACATCTGATTAGTAAGGACCTTCCCTTCTCTTTGTTCAAGATTCTGGTGCAGGTAAATCCTATTTGTTGTGTCACTTTACATACTCCTCTTCCTCTGATAGCAAAAGGAGTCTTATCACTGCAATCATTCTCAAAGGCCTTGGTCCTTCACTTTTCACCCTACCCTAAACTGACCTGAGCAAGGTCTTGTACTTTCTTGGGATCAGACATCCCCGGGCATCATCTTTTCCTCATTTCCTTAATTACAAAATCATGAATGAATGACTTGGAAATTTATAATTGCTTGGCACACGAACTTCTCAATAAGAACTCCTGATGGTTTTATTAACCTAGGAGGACTTCAGTACAGTCTCTAAGGATGAGGTGAAAGATGGAAGGACCATATGATCCAGCTATGCCACTCCTAGAAATATACCCTAGGAACACAAAAATACAATACAAAAACCCTGTCCTTACACCTATATTCATTGCAGCACTATTTACCATAGCAAGACTCTGGAAACAACCAAGATGTCCTTCAACAGATGAATGACTAAAGAAACTGTGGTACATATACACAATGGAAAAGAAACTGTGGTACATATACACAATGGAATATTATGCAGCTGTTAGGAGAGATGAAGTCATGAAATTTTCTTATAGATGGATATACATGGAATCTATTATGTTGAGTGAAATAAGTCAGAGAGAAAGAGAAAGATGGAGAATGGTCTCACTCATCTATGAATTTTAAGAAAAATGAAAGACATTTCTCAACAATTTTCAGAGGCAAAAGAGAGGAGGGCTGGATGTTACAGCCGACCTCATGAATCTCACCACAAAGAGTGATGAGTTTAGTTAGAGAAGTAACCACATTGCGAACTATCCTAACAATGAGAATATATGAGGGAAGTGGAAAGCCTGTCTAGAGTACAGGTAGGGGTGGGGAGGGGAGGAGAGATATTTGGGTCATTGGTGATGGGAATGTTGCACTGGTGATGGGGGGGGTATCATCTGATATGACTGAAACTCAACCACAATCATGTTTGTAATCAAGGTGTTCAAATAAAAAATATTAAAAAAAGAAATATGGAAGGAACCAGCATTTGTCCAATATCTATCATTTGTTCAGCATCTACAGTGTTCATTTAGAAGGTATATAATTTCAAGTGTCCTGTCACTGCATATTAGACCTGAGATGAGTGTAATTTCCTTGAGCCATTAAATTAGTATGTCTTCTATCCAGAGAAATAAGCATCCTCCAAAACCCAACTTGTAACACTTGCCCAGCCCTTATAGAAGGGATGGAATATCTACTGATTAAGAAGCATTTACTTATAAAATTATTTCTCAGGCAGAAAATCTGATGTAATTACATCTTTGATACATCTTTATGCTTCCTCACCTCCATTTACAACTGCAAAGATAGTTTCACAGATTCATAACTTTAGTTAGAGAACTGATAAAATAGTTTTTAATTTTTTAAAGCATGTTTTAAATTACTCTTTTAAGATGAAATTAATAGTGGGACCAAAGAGATAGCATGGAGGTAGGGCTTTTGCTTTGCATGCAGAAGGACAGTGGTTCGAATCCCGGCATCCCATATGGTCCCCGAACTGGTCAGGAATGATTTGAGTGTAGAGCCAGGAGTAACCCTTGACTGCTTGCTGGTGTGACACCAAAACCAAAAGAAAAAATTAACATTAAAAGTATTTAATAATGTGGGATAAGAAAAGGGTGTTGATTCCAAAGAATGCCAAGGGGCCAGGGAAGTAATTCAAAAGGCTGCAGCAATATGCTTTGCATGTAGGAATCACCATGTTTGATCCCTGGATTCTTTAAGCATAGTTGGGAGCAACCTCTGAGTGCAAAGTAGAAGTAGCGCCTGAGAACCACTAGGTATGGCCCTGAAACAAAGCCAAAATAAAAGTATTATTAAACTATGACTAAAGTAAAAACATAATAAGTTGGTATTCACTGTGGTAATATTGGTCACCCAATGTGACAATATTGAAATGACTACAATTTGGAAATCATTGCAGTGGCCATGGGAAAAAGATTACTCAATGTGTTTGGATGATCACTGAACTTTCTTTAAAAGCTATCATTGTTTTTCTACCCAAGGAAATAAATGCATAATAAACACATCTTTCTGAATCTACCTATCATCACTGGAATTGTGCTGTTCTAGAATTGAATAATAGAATAATTACATAAAGACCTGGAAAAATTGGTTGCTGACACAGAATTTATTAGGTAAAGTAGCTTAACTTATAAGATCAGATCTTTATTAGTTTGCCTTTCATCTATGCTATTTTTTTTTTTTTTGGTTTTTGGGCCACACCCAGTGACGCTCAGGGGTTACTCCTGGCTATGCGCTCAGAAGTCGCTCCTGGCAGGCACAGGGGACCATATGGGAACCGGGGGATTGAACCGTGGTCCATCCTAGGCAAGGCAGCAGGCACCTTACCTCCTGTGCCACCTCCCGGCTCCCGTATGCTATTTTTTCCAGGGTAAAAAATAAAAGGAATATAGAGGTGCAATATACAAAGGAAATGTGAATAATGATTGGAAAAGATGTTTATTTACTATTAATGTACTGAACTATACTCTTAATGCAATTTTTCTGATGAACCTAATACACTCTCAATTCTATTGGAAAAAAGCCTCAGCATGTGATATTGTAATCACAGTACTCAGCAGTTTGAGTCATTCATGACCATAGCTGAAAGAGAAGGAAACATAGAAATTCTATCAAATTAAAAGGACCCATAGTTTAGGTAGCATTCTTTGTATCACCCTCCAAGTATATTAACATAGAACTTAAAATTTAGACTGAATGACTAGTCATTTTTCACTTTACAATCCAATTGGTTTTATTTATTTTTAGGGCTAGAGCGATAGTGCAGTGGTTGGGCCTTGCATGTGGCTGACTGGGGTCGGGCCTGGGTTCATGCCTGGCATTCCATAATGTCCCCCAATTCGGGAGCAATTTCTGAGCATATTGCCAGGCATAACCACTGAGAGTCACCCAGTGTGGCCCAAAACCCCCAAAAAATTAGTTTTTAGGGTTCAAAGAAATAATACAACAGGTAACATCCTTACCTTGCATCTGGCATTTCTAGTTTTGATTCCTGTCTTATGAATCCCTGACCACAACCAGAAGTCATCCCTGAGCACAGAGATAAGAGTAAGGCCTCAGTGTATATAATATATACAGAATGCATATATGTATATACATACATAGCAACATATATAATGTATACATATATATTCCTTTTCTTTAAATATGAGACACTTTTATCTGTAAGCAATGTTTAAAAATATCCATATCAGGTTTTATTTTGTTTTACAAATTCATTTGTTGGTTCAATAAATTGTAGAGTATAGTGGTCTAACAAACGACCTACATGGCTATTGTATTTATCTGATATACATATCCTTCACCCTGCTGTTTTTCATTAGTTCACTTGCGTACACTTACTTGTCATTCTGTGTTTTAGTGACCTTAATCTTCCTAGATTCAAAACTAACTTGGAATCATCCTTCAGTTTAATGCCCTATAATCATCCTGCATCCAAATTCACACACCCATATGTTCTCCTACTATGCTTGATAAATAAATAAATTGTGCAAAGTTATTCTCAGGTAAGGTGAATGAAGATAAGACACACATGATTTTGGGTGCCAGAGAGATAGTATAAAAATTAAAGTGCTGACCTTGCATGTAACCAACTTTGCTTGGATACCTAGCCACTGTACTGTCCCCCAAGCACTGCAGAAGTGATCTCTATGTACAGAGCAAGTAGGAGAACTGAACTCTGCCAGGTGTGACCTTGGAACATAAACAAAAAGAAACAAGCACGTTGATCAGAGAAAAGTTTTCTAGAAAAAAAAGATTTTTTTGTTTCTTTCAAAATGTGAAAAAGGATAGAGATAGAACCCTGAGCAAAATAAATAATTTTTCCAGCATATGGACATTGTCCTCCAAAACTCATCCTAAATATTGAAGTACTTTTTTCTTAACTCTCCATACAGCACAGGGTTTTAAATGCTCAGAGTGTCCAGATGGTTTTTTGTAGGGGATGCCTTGGAGTCTTTAGGAGTTAGTGAAATCAGCTTCCTTCCATTTTGCTGGAGGGCTACTCAATTAACTTTTGTGATAGTTTCTACCTAGAAATTCTATACAAGACACTGTCTTATGTCTTTATCATTCTTTGCTTGAATGTAAAGCTGTCTGTATCTGCTTTGTCATTTCAAGAGTGGTTGGAGTATCTTTTTTCATGAACCTTCTATCTTCACTTTTATGTTCTTTCAAAAGTGAAGACTGAGTTTATTTTGATTTTTTCAAAAAATGTTTAGCTGAGTCCTTTTTAATTTTACCTAAAGTATCAAACAAATATTTGGTTCTGAAACATGTATTCTAGATAAAACTTAGGACTAGGACATGAGAGATGTGAGCATGACATGTGTATGCTCTTTTATTTATTCCCTCGACAAACTTAATACTCAATAAGCAACTCATATTACATGTTTTTTAAATGTCTACTCTGTTTATGGTAGTATGCTATGATTTGGTAATGAAGTGATGAATAAAGTATGTATCACATTGCATTGCTTTTAAGGGTGATAGTACAATCAAATACAATTTTCTTTATTTGAAATATTGCTGTTCTCTGACACAAAGCTAGAATCAATCACATAGTATGGAGCCATTGATTTAATAAATAAAATTTAGTAATTCTATGTTTAACAAATAAACTAAGGGATATAGATGTGAAGTATAAATTCCTGTGAAAGAACAAATTGAAATGGTTTGGAGGATACCTCCACAAAATGGCTTAATAGACACTGGCAAACAAAGTTACTCAAAAGACAACTGGATTTCTACCACAAAGAAGTTTCTTCTGTTTGCAGCATAGCCAGCCTAAGATACACATTGTCTGGATACATTTCAATGTACAATTAGGGCATATAATATAATTACAATGGTAGTACTGATTAATTAAACTAATCTAGTGGCAGATAGTACATACCAGCATAATTACTACAGGAGATGTTACATGTCAAGGGGAGAATATTTAAAATAACAGTCAACCTTTAAGACAAAGATGAAAGTCTATACTCTTGTGATGGCCAAATTAAGCTCTGGGACAAAATGAAACAAAATAAACTCACATCTAGTATTTTAGGATAGCAGAAAATGTGCCAGTGATAGGTTTCCTTTCTTGATCAGAGAATAGCAAGGTATCTTGCTATGTCTCAGAGATGGAAACTATAAGGAAGACTATTGGCAGGAATAAGGGTCTGTAGTAGCTGCAGAGAGTAAGGGGCAGTTTGGAGCTTCTCTTTCTGGGCAGGTTTCCTCCTCTTATGTGCTGGCCACATTCTATTTGATCCTGTGATCTATCAATTAAAGATTTCCCCTTTTGTCACACTATCCTTTTCACCAATCCTTTGTTTCATCGTATTGAAATAATGTTTCAACATTAAAGCCCTATCACCACCTACTGGAAAATAAAAGAAGCCAAGACAAATTTTTTTGGCAAAAGAATTCTACAGGAAAATTTAAAATATTAAGATGAAATTCCCAAAAGAAAAAGTCTCCATAAAAAAACTAAGGATGCAGAATTTGAGAATATAACAAAAAAAAAAATAGAGGATTCTTAATAACCAAGTCAAGTTAGAGAGTCTCAACTAGGCATGGAGAAGTCTAGGTTTAAAAAAAGAGTTTTATGAGTACAAGTTCTTTACTAAAGAAAGTGAAGATATAAAACAATTTACACTTGTATAAATGGGAAAATAAGTTAAAGAATTAGCAAGGAAATAATGGTGGTAAATAAAGTAATTAAACAGACTCAGATTTATACAAAAAATTCAATTTAAGATCTCTTCTCAGCCTTTTGGCTAAATTTCAGTATAAAAATTCAATTTCATAAGTGAATACACATTTTCCCCAAATGTACATAGAACATTTTCAAGGACTGGTCATGAGTTCTGACCAGGAATTTTTAAAAATATGTTGTTACAGAAATCATATGAAGTAGGTTTTGTATTTATAATCTCTGAGTCTAAATCAATAATAGATAGAATAATTTCTCTCCTAACACATACATCTGGAGATAAAATAACCTTCTTCTCACTAATTTCTCAATCAATGTAGAAATTAAAATAGAAACTACATTTTTCCTGAAAACAAGGAAAACAATTAAAAAATTGGATAAATTTGAGGTATAGCAAAAGCAGTGATATGAGGGGGCAGAGCAATAGCACAGTGGTAGGGCATTTGCTTTTCACAGGGCTGACCTAGGACGGACCTGAGTTCTATCCCTGGCATCACATATGGTCCCCCAAGCCAGGAGTGATTTCTGAGTGCACAGCCGGAAGTAACCCCTGAGCATCACCGGGTGTGTCATTCCCCAAGAAAAATACAAAGTAAAACAAGACTATTAAACATACAAATCAATAAAAGGAAGTAATATGAGACTTGTATATTATATTGGACACATAAATAAGAAAATGAAAACTTTATTATCCTTCCATATCAGTCCAACAAATCATAGAGATACACAAGCACTAATTTGAAAGGAAATTTCTATTCCTTCATTCAAAGCTGCACTATTCACATCCAAAGCATGAATAAATCTAACTGCCCATCAAAGGTGACTAAAGAAAATTTTATATATACACTCAGTAGAATAGAGACCTGTCACTAAAATGAACTATACAATGGATGAAACTTAAAATGACTATGCTAAGTAAAAACAAGTAAAGATGTGAAGGACAATTATCAGTTTATTTACATTTATGGAATATGATTTACTACCCCAAACAAACTATCATAATACAATAAAAAGAACCATATCTCAGAATCATTGAGAAAAGTATGTGATTATCAGAAGGAAATGAAAGTGGAGGTGAGACAAACAGGGTCCCTTGGGTGTTGAATGGCATTGGTGATGGGATAGTGGTAATTACATATGTAATTTACATGCTTTCGTGCAGATAAATTTCTGAAATGTCATAACATTATAAACCAATAATGAACAGTTTAAAAAGCCTAGAAGTAAACCAAAGTACATAATGGAATTGTAGCATATATTACAATATATGTTAAAGATGTCATCTTTAAAAATTACTTAAAATTAAAAAATTACTTAAAATGGACTATGAGAACTTGAAGGGATCTTTGGCTTTGCTTATGTCTCTTTTCTGATTCCCTCAAGCTTTCCTCAGAGGGCTAGGTAGGGCCCTCCCCACCCCGAAAACTGCCTCAAGGAGCTGCACATGCCAAGAGGCCAAGAAAGACCCAGTGAGTAAGAACTGGCTGTAGGGGTCACCAAGCAGAGCTGACACCTTTGTGTGTAGAGGATCTTCCCTGCTGTGCCCTTGATGACTCTGAGATCTTGAAGGGACATGTTGGCTTTGCTTGTGTCTCTTTTCTATTTCCCTAAAGCTGTCCACAGAGGACTAGGAAGGACCACCAAAAAAACTGTCACCTAGAGGCCGCAGAAGAGCATGGTCAATCTGCTTCGCGGTCACGCACACTATGTAACCAATGAACCCCACCAACACAAGCAGAAAAAATCACACTACAAGCGTGACAATGGAGAAACCTCACAGGCAAACAGCATGCACCAAGAATGAAGATGATAGCCCTGATGACCAAGAAAATTCCAACCACCTGATTAATCTCTTAGATAAAGAATTTAGAATAGAAATATGGGGGATGTTTGTAGAACTCAAAGAAAGCATAGATCGATCTGAACAGACTACAGAGACAGAAATAAGAAAACTCCAAACTGAAATAACAGATCTGAAAAGCACAGTAACTCAACTGAAAAACTCAGTGGATGGCCTCTCCAGCAGGGTATCAGCGTACTGGAAGAGGAAATGCAGAACAATGCAATAAAGCAGAAGAAACTGAAAAAAACCTGTAAGACAAATGATCAGACAATGGAAAAAGTTCTCAAGGAATGTGAACAGATGAAAATAAAAGTCTTTAATAAACTCAACAGAAACAACATAAGATTTATCAGAGTCCCAGACGCCCTGGTAGGAGATCCCCAGGAAAAATCAACCATCAAAGGCATCATCACAGAGATACTCACAGAGTAAAAGACTGCATTCAATCAAATCCTGCATGCCCGAAGAGTGCCTACTAAAAGACACCCGAAGAAAAACACCCCAAGATACATCCTAGTTACAATGACAAATCCCAAAGATACAGATAAAATACTGAAAGCAACAAGATCAAAAAAGGGAAATTCCATTCAAAGGAGCAGAAATGTCACAAGAAACCCTAAAGGCCAGAAGACAGTGGTGGGATATTGTGACAAGACTGAATGAAATGGATGCCTCACCGAGAATACTGCACCCAGTCCAACTCACATTCAGATTTGAAGGAAAAATACATAGCTTCATGGATAAGCAACAGCTCAGAAACTTCACAGAGGCAAAGCCAGCCTTAAAGGAAAATCTGAAAGGTCTACTTTAAGACAAGAGAGACTAACAAACACAGCAAACTTATCCACAAAGATGACATTAAATCCTATGACAATCATCTCTCTCAATGTCAATGGACTAAATGTACCAATTAAAAGACACAGAATGGCAAAATGGGTCAAAAACATGAATCAAACCTTCTGCTGCCTACAAGAAACACACCTGAATATTCAGAACAAACATAGACTCAAAATCAAAGGCTGGAGGAAAATCATCCAAACAACCAACACCCTTAAAAAAGCTGGGGTGGCCATATTAATATTTGATGACACCAGGGCCGGAGAGCTAGCAAGGAGGTCAGGCATTTGCCTTTCAATGCAGAAGGTCGGTGGTTTGAATCCCAGCATCCCATATGGTCTCCCAAGCCTGCCAGGAGTGATTTCTGAGTGTAGATCCTGGAGTAACCCCTGAGCACTGGCAGAGTGACTCCCCCAAAAAATGAATAAAAAGAATATGATGACACCAGATTTAGACTCAGAAAAGTTGTAAGGGACAAAGATGGACACATCATACTAATCAAAGGATATGTACAACAGGAAGAAATCAGACTACTGTTTATATATGCTTATATATGCACCCAATGAGAGACCAGCAAATGATCTAATACAGTTATTGACAAATCTAAAAGAAGATATCAATAATAACACAATAATTGTGGGAGACTACAACACGGCCCTGTTAACACTGGATAGGTCAACCAGACTGAAACTCAACAAAAATACAGTAGCCCTGAAAAGTATATGTGTATGTATATACACATATACATACATATATATATATATATATATATATATATATATACATCGGAGAAAAATGTTTATCCAGGTTTTGGGGGGGATGGAGTGTCCTATATATATATCTCCCCAAAACCTGGATAAACATTCTTCTCCAATGTACATGTTTCATTCTCCAGGATAGATCACATGCTGGCACATAAAACATACCTCCATAAAATCAAGAGGATAGAAATTTTGCAGACTGCCTTTGCTGACCACATAATTAGATGTGAACTACAAAAATTTAGTAATTGAAAATTAAAAGGCCTGCTACTGAACAACCAGTAGGGTGAGAGGAAATCACCAGAAATCAAAACTTTCCTGGAAACAAATGATAATGAAGAAATGAACTACCAGATTTTATGGGACACAGTGCAAGCAGTCCTGAGAGGAAAATTTATAGCTTTGCAAGCACACATCAGGAAGGAAGACGTGACATACCTGAATAACTTAATGACGCAGCTCATCAATTTAGAAAATAACCAACAAAAGGAATGAAATATAGGGAGACAATAGGAAATAACAAAGCTGAGAGCAGAAATCAGTGAAGTAGAGACCCAAAAAACAATCCAAAAGATCAATGAAAGCAGAAGTCAGCTTTTTGAAAAAATAAACAAAATTGCTAGACCATTGGCAAAACTCAAAAGGAAAGAGAGAGAAACCTGATAACCCATATTAGAAATAAAAAGGGGGAGATCACGACATATATTGCAGAGATCAAAAGGTACTCGGAGACTACCTTGAAAAACTTTATGCTACTAAACATGATAACCTAGAAGAAATGGTAAGTAAGGAGGATGTAGCATATCTAAATACCCCTATCACTATGGAGGAAAATGGAACTGTAATCAAACATCTGCCTAAAAAAAAGCCAAGGCCCAGATGGATTTACTAATGAATTCTTTCAAACTTTTCAAGAGGAACTACATTGGCCAGGCTCTTCCATGAAATTGAAAAAATGGGAACACTCCCAAACAGCTTTTATGAAGCCAACATCACCTTGATACCAAAACCAGACAGAGATGCTGCCAAAAAAGAAAATTACAGAACAATATCCCTGATGAATGCAGATGCAATTTTCTTCAACAAAATCCTACAAATAGGATCCAATGCCTCATCAAAAAGATCATTCACTATGATCAAGTAGGTTTCATCCCAGGAATGCAAGGATGGTTTAACATCCATAAACCTATCAACATAAAGAAAATATCAACAATAAGAAACATAAAAATCACATGATCATATCAGTAGACACAGAGAAAGCATTTGATAAGGTCCAACACCCATTCTTAATAAAAAAAAAAGCTCTCAGGAAGATGGGAATGAAAGGAACCTTTCTCAATATGCTTAAGGCCATCTACCACAAGCCAATGGCAAATATTATCCTCAATGGAGCTAAAATAAAATTCTTCCCTCTAAATTCAGGTACAGGACAAGGCAGTCCTCTCTCACTCACCACTCCTTCTGAACAAAATACTGAAAGAACTAGATATAGAAATAAAGAAATATATATATATATATATATATATATATA
>PVKC010013866.1:0-22519 GCA_004027635.1 Crocidura indochinensis
TGGGCCACTCCCAGTGACGCTCAGGGGTTACTCCTGGCTATGCGCTCAGAAGTCGCTCCTGGCTTGGGGGATCATATGGGAAACCAGGGGATTGAACCGTGGTCTGTCCTAGGCTAGCGCAGGCAAGGCAGGCACCTTACCTCCAGCGCCACCGCCCGGCCCCCAAGAACTTGTTTCAATACATAAAATTTTTTTCTTCTTTGTATGCCTTTGCAAAAGGGAATGGTGCCATATTTTATTGCTGGTTCATTTGGGGATAGGAATGATAGGCTACAGTCTCTGTGCCCTGGTTTTGACCTGAGTTTTTATCCCAGGTAAGACTTTTTTCTTGTAGGATTTTGTACCAAGCAGAACCAAAACAGATGAAGTTAAAGAAATATATGGTAGCAAGTTCTTAAAAAATGCATATGGAATTATGTGGAATGCAACATAATGTAATACAAACTAGTTATACCACTTGTTATTTGTGATCTTTAATTCCAGATAGACACGTAACTTGTCAGAATTTTTGTCAACTTTCTAATTGTTATGTATGTTAAATACATCTTTTCACATGATTGTGAGAATTAAATGAGTAGGCAGATTTACTTTATGATGGTACCTAATATGTTATAACTTTTATGTTAGAGCATAATACATATATAAAATAAATAATTTTGATAATATAAGTGTTAATATTATATAATGAGTCATTACTTTTAAACTTTATTTTAAATTTGCAAAACTTTCACATACACTTATTTTTGTTTGTTTGGAGGCTACACCTGAGTATGCTCAAGGCTTACTCCCAGAAGCATTGAGGGGGACTATATGTAGTGTTAGGGTTTGAACCTAGATGGCATACACCCTCCCCACTGTACTATCTCTTTGGTCCCTCATATACATTTTTGTTAATGTTTTCCTCCTAAACTTTCTCTATTCAGTTGAATTCATGTGTAGTGAATTTATAACTAGGAAACATACTCGTTGAACTGAATTTTTTAAAAATACAATGGTAGATTTTGTAACAATTTTTCTTTTTTAAAAATAAGTCATACTAAAGATTGATCACAGGTAGCAGCTGTTCAGTCTATATAGGTGAAAAATGTGATTTAAATGAAAATTATCAAATGACATATTATACTGTGTATAGCATAAAGCACTGTGTTTATGTTCTTAATCTCTTAGTATCAGATCCCTTTAGCAATCTAGGCCAACTTATGGATCTCTTCTTAGAGTATTATTTATTACATTTATAAAAACAAAATGCCAAAAATCATAAAGAAATACAATTATGTTTGTTATTCCCCCCAAAATGACTTTTTTAATTTTGTGGCCATACTTAATAGTACCCAGAAAACTACTCTCAGCTTTGTGCTAAGGGGTCTTTTCTTGTGATGCTCCAGGTACCATATGGTGTTGGAATGAGCCTAGGCCTAAGTGGTATAGTAATTTTGTGGCTGTTTGTTAACATACTAAATGAAATATTTTCACTGCGGTTATATTTAAGAATTAATATAAATTTGAAGTGACGATCATTGCAAATATTTTTGAGATAGCCATAGCAACAAAATGTGACCCCTTTTGAATAAATCACTAGAATTTCTTATTGACAATAATGTTTGTTCACTGTTGTTATTGCTGAGAGAAGTGCTGAGTTTCATTTATAATTTGGTGAAAAGAAAGTTCTTTTTACCCAAATCCACACACATTGAATTCCATTTACCATCCTCCAATTTTTGTATGAATTTCATGGTAGTCAGAAAAAACATATCTTAACATATTTAGCTATTTTTTTAAATGTGAGAACTTACATGGAATGTAATTTTAGTTTTGAAATTCAAATTTTTAAATACCAAGAGTGTGACATTTTCAAAGAATCTTAAAAGTCTTGGGTATAAATCCTTAATAAGATATACATATTATGTAATTGGTTTTCATTATAACTAATTGTTTTAGCGCTACTGTTCAAAATGGATTAAATTTCTCTTCTAAAATTATTGCCAGGATCAGCCAAGATCTTGCACTCATTGCTCGGGAAATCAACGACGTAGCAGGAGAGATAGATTCAGTGACATCATCAGGCACTGCCCCTAGTACCACAGTAAGCACTGCTGCCACCACCCCTGGCTCTGCCATAGACACTAGAGAAGAGGTAGGAGATCTTCATGGAGAAATGCATAAGGTTCTTTTCTTTATTTCTTTTGCTTTCAGCTTTATGCTTAGTTTATTTTTGTTTTGTTTACTGACTTGCATGAAGTTCTGCATTTTCAACCTTTACTTTAAACAGATTCCTTTTGTTTTCATAACAAACTAGTAAAGGCTAACATTTGGTCTACTATTAAATGAGACTATAAAATTATTTAGAATAAGCACTCGACTAGTTAATTATACTGTACATTGCTTCACTTGCAATGCGAATGTTATTTGTAAAGAAAATGAAAATTTGATACATGAGTAAATTTCTATAAAGTATAGCTTCGAAAGTCCTCTGATATAAAATTAGTTAGGCATTATATCTAATAGCAAAGAAAAATAATTTCTATGATTTTCACTAATTCAAAATTTTTATTGATGAGTATACAGAGCCAATAAATACATTTCTGTTCCTATATTGTTTCTTAAAAATATATATGTACATAGACACAAATATATTTAGTGTAAGTCTTTTTGTTAGACTATATAGGCTCTTTCCTCTTCTAAAGAAGAGTAATTTCACTGCCTAAGAGTGCCTTTAACCTTAAATATAAATTGGTGGTACTTTACCATTTTGGCTCTCTTGATTTGTGCTTAAAACAAGAAAAGGAGTGATAATTGAAAAAAATTAAGTACTTAATTATCATCTGGCTGTTTTTGTATACTATAATGTCAGAATTAAGTAGTTTTCTTGAAATTCTGTAACTGTAAAACTTAAAATATTTACTACCTGGCTCTTAGTAAAAAATTATCAGCTCTAACAAGATGGTTCTGTTTTAAATTTTGTAAAATTAACGTTCTGAATAGTGACCAAAACAAGTAGCCTTCTTGATATCTAATTCTATTAAACTGTGACAATATTTTCTTTAATTGCTTCTTTCTATCACATTACTTTTACAGTCAAATACTTCATTGTTATTTTTTGTTACTGTTATTCCCCTCCATGTATTGTCTAATTTGGTACATGATGTTTCATTCATCTTTGTAGAATGATTAGTTCAAGTGAATATAAACACTGATCAGTTCAATTTAAGTGTATATAAAATTACTTTAATTAATTAAAAAGGATCTTATTGGCGGCAAAGCATACAGATCTGGTACATCTTAACTGATACTATTTTCTCTCTCAACTAAATTTCATGACTAGATGTCATGAATAGATAGTCTAGTCATGACTATCATGATTAGATATTCATGTAAGACTGTAAAATTAAACATTTTATAAAACAACTGTTGCTTTTGCTTTTTAGTTTCTGGATATTGTAATAGAATTTTTTTCTTCTGTAAACCTGAGTTAATACATTTTGATATATACAATTTGCTCAGTAGATGGAATTTCATTATTTTTATTGGAATGTCATTTCTATAGTCTAATTAGATTTTTCTAAAGATCAAAATACTTTGTGGCCCTATATTCCTTTTTGAACTTAATTGGAAATTTCAATTTATTATCTGAGGAAAAAATTGGCACCTGAATTTAGGAAGGAAAAAGGAAAATCATGAAAAATAAGAAACTAAAGGAAAAGAGACATTATTTTACACTGGTAAGGCAAAGTGAATAAAATTACCTCCACATCCATATCTCAGATTTTTCTATTTATCATCTCTTTTCAGTGTGGAGGAAATCATTTATGTAAGGATAAATTTAACATAGTTATAGTTTTTTAATTTGAAAATAAACTTTTAGTAGATGAATATCAAAGATATCTTTGAAATGTTTGTTTAAAAGAGTAATTGACTATTAATGTTATGCTTTCTTACTACCATAGAAAGGAATAACTTCTATTATAAAAATTATAATCCCAGTATCTGTGTTTTTCAAATTATTCTCATAAAAGCTTTTATCCTGTATAGTTGGTTGATCGTGTTTTTGATGAAAGCCTCAACTTTCGAAAGATTCCTCCATTAGTTCATTCTAAAACATCAGACGGAAACAGCTGTCAGTCTAGTGATCCAAGACCTCAAACAGCAGAGCCACATGATCACTTAACAATTACACGACGGAGAACCTGGAGTAGAGATGAAGTAAGTAAAATTTAACAAATAGCAAAAGCAGCATGTCTCAATGGTGGGAAAAGGAGGAACTGCTCAATATATATGAGTAAGAAAAGGGACAGTGCTGAAAACTGTCCTTTTTCAGTTTGAAGGAAGCTTGATCTTAACTGATTACACAAATAATGAAGTTCCAAATGATCTAGTTCTTACATGACAGAAGCAAAACTTGAAAGCTTTTAGTCAAAAATATCCTTTAGCAGTGTAGTAGGCCTAACATGATTTAAAAAAAAAATACAAAATAATTTTTTTGAAAGAAGACTAAAAGCAAACCCTAAGTTTCTGTTTTAAAAGAAAAGATTGCTAGGGACCAGAGGAACATAGGAGATAAGATACTTGCTTTGTACATTGACCTAAGTTCAATCCTTGGTACCATATTTTATCTTTTGAGACTGCCAGGAGTGATCCTTGATACCTTTACAGTAGCAAACTGAATCTTTACAAAGTGCTAACTTTGTAATAACAAAGTGGACAGTAACAAAACTTGAAAATGAACTATATCATTTTTAGAAGTGTTAAGTTTATATCAGAAGTATTATGCTCACAAGTTAAACCAAATACAATCAAAATTATTTATAGCAATATGCCATACTAAAATTAATTTTAATTTAATGAAAATGATAATTTTCAGAAGATTATGGGTAATACTTCATTCTACATATTTTTCTAATTTTAAAGATATATGTTTAGAACAGAAATAAATATTAAAAATGATATTTTTTTAAAGTAAGAAGCCTAGGGAATGGAATTCAATATGTTTTTCATACTGTTATCAGAAGACGTAGAAATGGGTTGGCTATTTTTCAGTACAGAGAAATAAGCATTTATCACACAAATTAACAGTGCCCAGCTATAAGTGTAGATTGAACTTCAGTTTGTACTATTTATCTCACATTGCTTATACTGTGAGTTAAGTAGTGCTGATTCTTTTGTGATTATATAAGGAACAAAATATCAGGTATTTGTTCAAGTCTGCTAATAACCACTTAGTTACATGGCTGAAGTCAAAAGCAAGTATCTTCCTCCTGTGGTAGCAGAAGCAGATAAAGAATTTTCTGTCTGTTGTTATGTCTGTGTTTTGGTTTAGATGATAGCTTAATTCTTATTTTTATTAATAATAAAGTATGTTTAAAAGTAGACAAATTTTGGAACAAATCAAGGACATAAATGAATTTATTCACAAGAAAATAAAAGGGAAGTGATTGAGGGATAGGAAGATAATTCAGAGGACTGGCGTATATGCTTTGCATGCATGATGATCTGATTCTACTCCTAGCATAGCATAGTTTCCCAGCATTGCTGAGGCCACTCAGAAGCACCCAGAGCAAACATCCAAAGCACTCAGGAAGTGTACCTGAAAAAAGAAAAAAATGGTTGACACTAGACCAGTAGTATATGTCATACTTATATTCATGATTAATGGGCCCAAAGTGATAGTACAATGGATGGGGCACTTTGATTTGCACATTGCCAATCCAGATAGGATCCCTGAGCAGTGCCAGGTATGGTCCTAAAGCCACCCAAAAATTATGCTAGCTTATATACCTCAGAGACCAATATAGATTAATTTCACATTATAAATCATCAGTGATAAATCAAGGGAAGAAATATATTGGAAATTAGATAAATTTTGGAAAAATTCAAGAACATAATGAGTTTATTCACAAAAGAATAATTGTTTTAAATTGCACTATGTAAAGAGATAATGGAAGAACAACATATAGTGGTGGTACTTGTATAGAATTAGGAGATGGGTGGAAGAATATAGAAAGTACTTGACCACAGGTTGCCATTTCTGGATCTCTACCATTAACAAAGAGGAGCTAAACATTATATGTTTATAGATGTTTACATTAGTACTGAGTAGGGAGTGCTTTTCACCAGAGATGAAAGCTTTAAGTTAGCTCATAATTTTAATTGCAACTTAATAGATGATTTTACGGCACACTTCATTTGTTCTGGCCTAATAGTTGATTTGTTTATTGTTGGTGTCAGTCATGGAACCATTTCTTTAATTTGGTCTATACTTATTCCACACTGAGTTGTGGGACTATAAATTCCTCTAAATGCAGTAAAACTAAATTTATATTTCTGCAAATAATTGGAAAATCTATATTTATCCACAATTTTAATAGGAATTTTTTTAATATCTGTTCACTGAATTGTAATTTTGGGAATATAGAAAAGAGATACAGTAGGCCAGAGTAGTAGTAATGCAGGTAGAGTCCTGGCCTTGCACACAGCTGATCAGGACTCAATCTTCTGCGCTTAGAGCCAAGAATATGTCTTTATTACTGCCAGGTGTGGCACAAAAACCAAAGGGAAAAACAAAAACAAAAAAAAACAAGAGAGATGATGCACTTTTCCTTGCTTTAAACTATCCTTCCATTCCTAGCTTAATATATATCATCATTCTTATTTGTAATATTTTCTCAAGACTTGTGAAATAAAACTGTTAATTATCCTTTCATTTCCTTTATGTTACTAATTACATTCTAAATGATCCTTTAACCTTTAATAACCTTGTCGTTTTTAAGTTCTAGTTTCCCTTGATATCATCCTATTTTATGACACTTGTTTTCTTTTAGAATTTTACTGTATTACATATTGAAATGTAGCACTTAATTGCATCTTATAAATATTTTATAGTAGCTCTAGTGTATAGTCTATCCTATTAATGTATTTTGGGGATCACAAAGTTCCCAGTTTTTTATCTGTTATTCCCTACTAGTCTTTATAGCATATTATTCAAGGTTACATATTAATTTCTAAAGATTTCAGTAACTGTTTTGAAAGTATAAGAAGCAGAAAGCAGGGGCCGGGCGGTGGCGCTGGAGGTAAGGTGCCTGCCTTGCTTGCGCTAACCTAGAACGGACTGTGGTTTGATCCCCCGGTTTCTCATATGGTCCCTCAAGCCAGGAGCAACTTCTGAGCGCAGAGCCAGGAGTAATCCCTGAACGTGACTGGGTGTGGCACAAAAACAAAAACAAAACAAAACAAAAAAAGAAGCAGAAAGCAGATTTGGGTACCTATATATAAAACTCAATTTCAGTCATACTTTAAGGAGTCTACACTAGCTATATTTCCATTAATTTAATCCTTGGTAAACTGTATCTTGCAAGTCTAATTGCAGCTTGCTACCTAATTTTGTAGTAAAGTTTATTACAAAAAAGCTATACTTATCTTTGTGTGTATGTGTGTGTGTGTGTCTGATTTCACTGTAATAAGGATGTTGAGTGTTGACTGTTGTTACAGAGAACATAGGGTTAATTTGTTCAGATGTTTCAGCTGGAATAATTTTAAACACATCTAAACATTTTCAAGTAAATTGCTTAAATTTACTTGAAATTTTTATATACTAATTTGGGTAGAGTAAGCATTCTAATCTTTCTTTCCTATCTGGTAAAAGAATAGATAATATATTTAATAGTAATAAATTATTTTTCATTTTATGATAGTTTAAATTGAAGATTTGAAGATAGATCATGATAATAATTGAAAATATTTGTTTTTTAGAAGTAATATGACAAAAATAATACAGAAACTTATAGTGAAACTCCTTTATCAATATATCTTACTTAGTTTCAGATTGCTCTAATGACTTTTTGAATCTATTAAAATAGCAGAACTACCAAGTTTTCTTGAATGTGGTGATTTGTAATTGATATTTTGATAGTTATACAATACAGTGGTAATTTAATATGCTCTTTTCTCTGAATGTTTTAGGTCATGGGAGATAATCTATTGCTCTCATCAGTCTTTCAATTCTCTAAGAAGATAAGACAGTCTATAGATAAAACAGCTGGAAAGATCAGGTACCATTTTGCTATTCAAACCTCATTGCTTATATTATTAACAATTTTCTGTTCTTTTTTTTTAAAACTAAATATTATGAAGCAGAAAGATTAACAAATATTCTAGAGGCCGGAGTGGTAGCACAGCAGTAGGGCTTTTGCTTGCATGCAGTTGACACAGGACGGACACAGGTTCAATCCACAACATCCTATATGGTCCCCTCAGCCAGGAGTAATTTCTGAGTGCAGAGCCAGGATTAACCCATGAGTGCCACAGGGTGTGGCCCAAAAAACAAAACAAGAATATTCTAAATATTAGACCCTTTATATATGGGCTAATAGCCATAACCACTTATTAACTTTATTAATAGAAAGTTTTTCTTTGATAAATTTTGCTTATTTTAAGTTAGTAGATTGACATCTTTTGTAAGACCACCAACTCACTTCTAGTTTCATTTTAATCAGCTGCAAGAACCCAGGACCAGATTCTTAGAACCAGGATCTTAGAACACACCTGGGAGCAAGTCCAAAAACCACTGGGTTTGTTCAAAACACAAAAAAAGTATTTAAGTCAGAAATTTCAGACTTTATTCCCATGAAAGAGTATTTCTATCAATATTTTAAAATTATTTCTTTCATTAATAATAATCCTTCTCTAATGTCCTCTTTAGGACCATAAGTTCAATAGACATAAAATTTTGTTTTTAAATGTGCAATTTTATAATATTTCTTGAGATAAAAGTATGCAAACTGATAACTCCACAATGCCACATCTAAGAATCTGTCTTACAGAATTAGGGATCCAAATGTATTAATATGTATGTAATTATATATACATAAAATATGATTTATATGTTCTGACCTTCTGCATCAAAAAATCATATATTTTATATCTAAAGAATTATTCGGTTATGTAGAAGCTTTTTTTTTTTTAGAAATTTCTACAATTTTCCTACAATAAAAATTGTGCCAAATAACATCCCCACAAAAATGAAAAGGTTCATGTTTGGTTTTTTTTTTTTTTACCAATTTTCCCTTCCATTCAATTAAATACATTGTTTTGTCTTTCTGATATAAACCATTCTCACTGGTATGTGATGATATTTCATTGTTATTTGGTGGGATTGTTTTTATTTTTGTTTGTTTTAAATACTTTTTTATTTAAGGTAAATGGTTATAAACATGTTCATAATTGGGTTTCAGCCATAAAATGCACACCCCCCTTCACAAGTGCAACTTTCCCACCACCATTGACCCCCCATTTTTACCTCCCCCTCATCCCTTGTTTGACTTCAAGATAGGCATTGTATTTTTCTATCATTGTCATGGAAACTGCTAGTGTAATTACTTCTATAATTGCACTTACTTCTTGTAATTAGCTTGTTATTATGAGCTGGTCCTTCCAGCTCTCATTTCTGTTGTCTCTAGGTGCTATTATTATACTGTCTTTTATTTTTCTTAAATACCACATTTGAGAGAGCCTATTCTGTGCTTAACTCTTTCCCTCTGACTTATTTTACTCAACATAATAGTCTCCAAATCCACCCTATATAAGCATATTTCATGACTTCATTTCTTCTAACAGCTGCATAATATTTCATTGTATAGTTGTACCACAATTTCTTTAGCCACTCATCTGTTGTTGGGCATACGGGTTGTTTCAAGATTCTGGCTATTGAAAATAGTGCTGCTATGAACATAGTAGTGCACAGGGCATTATTATATTATGTTTTGTGGTCCTAGGGTATATATTGGTATTGCTGGATCATAGGAATTTAAAGTCCAGTTATTTAAGGAATATTCATATTGTTTTCCAAAAAGGCAGTTATAGACAGCATTCCCACAAGCAGTCAATGAGAGTTCCTTTCTCCCCACATCCACACCAGCACTGATTGTTCTTGTTCTTTGTAATGTGTGCCAGTTCTCTGTGGTGTGAGATATCTCATTGTTGTTTTGATTTGCACCTCGCTGATGATTAGTGATGTGGAACATTTTTTTTCATATGCCTTAAGGTCATTTGTATTTTTTCTTTGAGGAAATATCTGTTCATTTGATATGGTTACAAGTGTTTTTCTTGTTAAGTTCTGTCAGTATCTTGTATATTTTATATACTAAGCCCTTATCTGGTGAGTGTGTGTAAATAGTTTCTTCTATTCCTTGGGTGAAGTTTTGACCCTAGTCACTATGTTGAATTGCAGACACTTCTCAGTTTAATTTAATCCCATTTGTTTATCTCTGCTTCCACTTGTTTGGATCGTGGTGTTTTTTTCCTTGAAGATGACTTTAGTTTCAAAGTCATCAAGTGTTTTGCCTACATTTTCTTCTGTATACCTTATAGTTTTGGGTCTGATATCAAGGTCTTTCATCCATTTTGATTTGACTTTTGTTCAAGGTGTTAAATAAAGGTCTGAGATTTTTTTTGTTATTTTGGGTTTTTTTGTTTGTTTATTTTGTGGGGTTTTTTCCTTCATGTGACTGACCAGTTGCCCCAACACTGCTTGTTGAAGAGGTTTTCCTTGTTCCCTTTTATGTTTTTTACCTCTTTGTCAACGTTTAATTGATTGGGGAACATTCTCTGAATATTCAAGTCTATTCCATTTGTCTGAGTATCTGTCTTTATTCCAGTGTCATGCTGTTTAATGATTACTGCTTTCTGTACAATTTAAAGTTGGGGAAAGTGATGCATCTCATATTCTTTTTCCTCAGCATTGCTTTAGTGATTCTTGGGCATTTATTATTCCAGATGAATTTCAGGAGTGTTTGATCCACTTCTTTGAAGATTGTCATGGGTATCCATAGAGGGATGCATTAAATCCCTACAGTGCTTTGGCGAGTATTGCTATTTTAATTTTAGTCCTCCCAATTCATGAGTAGGGTATATGTTTCCATTTCCTTGTGCCCTCTTTTATCTCTTGAAGCAATGTTTATAGGTTTCTTTTTATAGATCCTTCGTTTCTTTAGTTAAGATGACTTCAAGTATTTGAATTTCTGTGATGTTGTTATGTGAGATTGTTTTTAATGTCTTGTTTCTTTTCTATCATTATTTGTGTGTAAGAAGACCATTGGTATTTGTGCATTAATTTTGTAGCCTACCACTTTGCATATGAATCTATTTCTAGGAGCTTTTCAATAGCGTCTTTGGGATGTTTTTAAGTATAGTATCATGTCATCGGCAAACAGTGAGTCCTTTATTTCTTCCTTTCTTATCTGGATGCCTTTGATATCTTTTTCTTGCCTAATTGCTATTGCTAAGTACTTCTA
This sequence comes from Crocidura indochinensis, assembly GCA_004027635.1. Lineage (NCBI taxonomy): Eukaryota > Metazoa > Chordata > Mammalia > Eulipotyphla > Soricidae > Crocidura > Crocidura indochinensis. Next base: position 11,283 of record PVKC010013866.1, read on the forward strand.
GTATTATATTGAATAGGAACCGGGAGCGGGTACAGCCTTGCCTTGTGCCAAATCTTAAGGGAAAGTCTTTAGTTTCTCCCTTTGAGTATTATACCTGCAATGGTTTGTGATAAATATTCTTGACTATATTAAAGAAAGTTTCTTCCATTCTCATCTTGTTGAGAGTTTTTATCATCAATGGGTATTGAACCTTATCAAGTGCTTTCTCTGCATTTAAAAATAGGACCATATGGTTTTTAATTTTCCTTTTGTTGATATGGTTTATAACATTGATTGACTTGCAGTTGAACCATCCTTGCATATCTGGAATGAATCCTATTAAGTCATGATGTATGACTTACTTGATGAAGTATTTGATCCTAATTGCTAAGGATCTTTATATCCATGTTCTTAAAGATAATGGTTCTCTTTCTTGGTGCTATCTTTATATGCTTTTGGATCAGGGTGATGTTAGCTACATAAAAACTATCTGGGATTATTTCTGTTTCTTCTGTATTCTAGAAAAGTCTGAAAAGTACAGGCAGTAGGTCCTCTTGAAAGGTTTTAAAGAATTTGTTAGTGAATCCATTAGACCCTAGGCTTTTGTCTTGGGAAAGACTAATTTTCATTAGCAATGATGGGTCTGTTCAGATATGCTAGATCATTGGGGTTCAACCTTGATAGATTATAAGACTCCAAGAATTAATTTATTTCTTCCAGGTTCTCATTTTGTATGACGTAGAGTTTCTCAAAGTAGCCTCTGATTACTCTTTGAATTTTTCTAGTATCTCTAGTAATCTGCTGTTGCTAGTGCTTTATCGATGTGTTTATTTTTTCAAAGAACCAACTCTTGCTTTCATTGATCTTTGGGATTAGTTTTTGGATTTCCCAATAATGATTTCTCCTTTAAGCTTTAATATTTCCTTATATCTCCCTACTTTTGGTTCATTTTGTTCACTTTCCAGTTTTATAAGCTATAACATTAAGTTATTTATGTAGACCCTTCATTCCTTCCTGATGGAGGCTTTGAAAGTTATAAATTTTCCTCTTGGTACAGCTTTTATTGTTTTCCACAGATTCTGATCATTTGTATCTTCATTATTGTTTGTTTCCAGAAATCTTGATTTCCTCTTCAGTTTCATTTCTGACCCACTGGTTGTTCAATAGTGAGCTGTTTAATTTCCAGATGTTAGATTTTTTCTCTATGTGTACTTGTTATTCACTTCTAATTTCAGTGCATTGTGATCTGTGAAGGTAGTCTCTACAATTTCTTTCCTCTCGATTTTTATGGAGGTATGTTTTATGAGCCAGCATGTGGTCTGTCCTGGAGGATGATCTATGTGCATTAGAGAAGAATATGTATCCAGTTTTCTGGGGATGGAGAGCCCTATATTTATCTACTAGGCCAATTTCTTCCATTACTCCTTTCAGTGCTATTATATTCTTACTGGGTTTCAACCTGGTTGACCTATCAAGCGGTGACAATGCAGGGTTTAAATCTTCCACTACTGTTGTGTTGTTATTGATATATTCCTTCAAGTTTTTCTGTACTTTTAAAAAGTATTTTGCTGCTCCCCCATTGGATGTGTATATGTTTGAGAGTATGATTTCTTCCTGCTGTACATATCCTTTGATTATTATGAAATGTTCATCCTTGTCCCTTATAACTTTTTTAAGTCTATATCACCTGAAATTAGTATGGCTACTCCAGCCTGTATAAGGGAGTTGTTTGCTTGAATAATTGTTCCTCTAAACTTTGAGTTTGCATCTGTGTTTATTCTGGCTATACATATATTTTTTGTAGGCAGAAAAATGTTGTATTCAGCTTTTTTTATCCATTTTGTCACTCTGTGTCTCTTAACAGGTGCATTTAGTCCATTGATGTTGAGAGAGATAATTGTCATGGGATTTAGTGTCATATTTTGGTAAAAGTTTGGTATATCTTATGGTCTATCTTTTCTGCTTAAAGCAGAAATCAATGAAGTGGAAATACAAAATAAATCAAAAGATCAACAAAAGCATAAATTGGTTCTTTGAAAAAATAAACAAGATTGATAAACTACTGGCAAAACTCATAGAGAGAGAAAAATTGATAAACCGGATTAGAAATGAAAAGGGAGAGATCACTACATATATTGCAGAGATTCAAAGAGTAATCAGAGACTACTTTGAGAAACTCTATGCCATGAAACATGAGAACCTGCAAGAAATGGACAAATTCTTGGATTCTTATTACCTCCCACAGTTGAATCAGGATGATGTAGCATATCTACACCCCATCACTATTGAGGAAATTAAAAAGGTAATTAAATATCTTCCCCAAAGCAAAAGCCCAGGCCCAAATGGATTCACTAATGAATTCTTTCAAACCTTTCAAGAGGAAGTACTACTAGCCCTTGTCATGCGCTTTCATGAAATTGAAGAAACGGAACACTTCCAAATAGTGTTTATGAAGCCAGCATCACCTTGATATCAAAACCAAACAGAGATGCTGCCAAAAAAATTACAGATCAATAAATATCCCTGATGAACAGAGATGCAAAGATCCTCAACAAAGTTCTGGCAAACAGGATCCAGTGCTTCATCAAGGAGGTCATTCACTACGACCCAGTAGATTTCATCCCAGGAATGCAAGGATGGTTTAACAGACAGATTAACCAACATATTATACAATATTAACAAGAAAAATAAAAATCACATGATCATATCAATAGACGCAGAAAAAGCATTTGATAAGGTTCAATACCCATTCTTTTTTTGGGGGGGGTCACAAATGGCAGCGCTCAGGGGTTACTCCTGGCTCTACGCTCAGAGATTGCTTCTGGCATGCTCAGGGGACCATATGGTATGCCAGGATTCAAACCACTGTCCTCCTGCATGCAAGGCAAATGCCTTACCTCCTTGGTATGCTATCTCTCCGCCCCCCCCTTTTTTGTTTGTTTTTTTTTGGTTTTTTTTGGGGGTCACAACTGGCAGTGCTCAGGGGTTACTCCTGGCTCTATGCTCAGAAATTGCTCCTGGCATGCTCTGGACCATATGGGATGCCAATACTCATTCTTGATTAAAAAAAAAAAAACTCTCATTAAGAAGGGAATGAAAGGAACTTTTCTCAATATAGTCAAGGCAGTCAAGGCCATCTAACAGAGGCCAATGCCAAATATTATCCTCAATGGAGAAAAACTAAAAGCCTTTCCTCTAAATTTTGGTACAAGGTAAAGCTGGCCTCTCTCACCACTCCTATTCAATATACCATATTTGCTGGCATATAAGACGACTGGTCATATAAGACGATCCCTTAATTTTACAGTTAAAACATAGGTTTAGGCCTATATTCGCTGTAGAAGACAGAACTTCCTGTGCTGCAACTGTATGTACCACAGTGAGCCAATCACAACACGCAAAGGTTCAAAGGGTATACTGTAATAGACTTCCTCTCTGACTCTGGCCCATTTGAGCAGGCTTTTGACAGTGTAGATTCGGGTACAGAACATTGTCTAATTTGCATGCATCAAAAGCCTGCTTGGATAGGCCAAGTTAGAGAGGCGGTCCGAGCAGCCTTGCAGTGATTGGTGCAGGATCGAGTTGGAAAATTCATTTCGTGGCAATATCCAGATGATTTTCGTTTAGCGGCATATCGAGACATTTTTCGGGATATACTTGGCGTATAAGACGACCCTGATTTTCGGTTGACTTTTTTTTTCGTTTCAAAAGCCGTCTTATATACCAGAAAATACGGTAGTACTGGAAATTTTTGCCTTAGTGATTAGGCAAGAAAAAGGTATCAAAGGCATCCAGATAGGGAAGGAAGAAGTCAAGCTCTCACTGTTTGCAGATAACTTGACACTCTACCAAAAGCTTCTAGATTCATATAGCAATGTGGCAGGCTACAAAATTAACATGCAAAAATCAATGACGTTTTATATACCAATAACGACAGAGAAAATATGGACATTAAGAATCAGTTTCATTCACATTAGTATAACACAAACTCAAATATTTTAGAGTCAACTTAACTGAATTGGTAAAGGACCTATACAAAGAAAACTACAAAAAGCCTGCTTTATGAAATAAAAGTGGACACAGGAAATGGAGACACATACCCTGCTCATGGATTGGTAGAATTAACTTTATTAAAATGGCAATACTCCCCAAAACATTGTAAAGATTTAATGCAGTCCTTTTACGGATACCCATGGCATTCTTCAAACGGTGGATCAAACACTCATGATATTTATTTGGAACAATAAACACCCACGAAAAACTAAAGCAATCCTTGGTAAAATGAATATGGAAGGCATTACTTTCCCCAATTTTAAATTGTATACAAAACAGTAGTTATTAAAGCAGCATGATATTGGAATAAAGACAGATCTTTAGATCAGTGGAATAGACTTGAGTATTCAGAGAATGTTCTCCAGCTATACAATCAATCAGTTAATTTTTGATAAAAGGGAAAGAAATCCAAAGTGGAGCAAGGAAAGCCTCTTCAACAAATGGTGTTGACACAACTGGTTAGCCACTTGTAAGAAAGCAAACTCAGACCCCCCTCCACTCCAGCTAATACCATGCACAAAGGTAAAATTCAAATGGATTAAAGACCTTTATATCAGGCCTGAAACCATAAGGTATATAGAACAACACGTAGGGAAAACACTTTATGACATTGAGACTAAAAGCATTTTCAAGGAGGAAACAGCACTCTTCAAAAAGATGGAAGCAAAGATAAACAGATGGGTCTATATTAGCTTCTGCACCTCAAAAAAAATAGTGCCTAGGATACAAGAGCCACCCACAGAATGAGCGAAACTATTTACCCAATACCCATAAGATAAGAGGCTAATATACAAAATATACAAGAATTTTACAAGAAAAAAATTCTCACCCATCAAAAAATGGAGAGAAGAAATGAACAGACACTTCCTCAAAGAAGAAATACAAATGGCCAAAAGGCACATCACTAATTATCAGGGAAATGCAAATGAAAACAACAATGAGGTACGATCTCAAGCTACAGAGACTGGTGCACATCACAAAGAACAAGAACAATCAGTGCTGGCAGGAATGGGGAGAGAAAGGAACCCTAATTGACTGCTGGTGGGAATGCTGTCTGTCCAGCCTCTATGGAAAACAATATGGAGATTCCTCCAAAAACTGGAAATGGAGCTCCCATATGATCCAGCTACACCACCTAGGGATATACCCTAGGAACCAGAAATACATTTTAAAAATCCCTTTTCACACCTATATTCGTTTCATGCTATTTATAGTTGCCAGACTCTGGAATCAACCAAGATGCCCTTTAACAGAGGAATAGCTAAAGAAATGGTGGTACATATGCATAATGGAATATTATGCAGCTGTCAGGAGAGATGAAGTCATGAACTTTTCCTATACATAAATGTACATGGAATTTATTATACTGAGTGAAATAAGTCAGAGGGAGCAAGATAGACACAGAATAGTCTCACTCATCTATGGGTCTTTTTTTTTAAATTAAAGACATTGTAATAAGGCCCAGAGACAATAGTGCCCAAAAATGTGCCAGAAAGACCGGCTCACAATATGAAGCTCACCACAAAGAGTGGTGAATGCTGTGAGGGAAATAACTACACTAACATACACTAGAAATAAGAAGTAGCATGGCAGTGTTAATGAATGAGGATGTAGAATGCATGTCTCAATACAGGCAGGGGTGGGTGTGGAGAGTAAGGGACATTGGTGGTGGGAAGGTTGCACATGTGAAGGGGAGCTTTCTTTTTATGACTGAAACCCAACTACAATCATGCTTGTAGTTATAGTGCTTAAATAAAGATTTTATAAAAGCAAAAAATGATACAGTCCTTATCTGAAAGGGTAAAGGTGGTTGAGTTTTTTCGGGTCTACCATCTTTGTTCTCTAAACATGGTGGGGCTCTGCATTGTTTGCCCATAGTCGTGGTTATAATGTCATGTTTTCTATGTCCGTGCGGCCATTCCTTGACTAGCAGGAGTGCATGGCCATAGAGTGAAATGCTCCACTGGCTCTTTGTCTTTGACTTGGATTCTTTTTCTCTCATGGATGCTGCTGACATCACTTCTAGTATCAAAAAAACCTCTGAGTCCAAAAGACTCTGGATATGCCTCTTGCAGCCTTGTTGTTCCTGGGCTGTTTTAACCATTCTTGGTTCCCTGCCTGGGCTTTCGTTTCTCACCTGGTTGTTGCCCTTGTCACTTCTGGGTCCAATAGTCCCCGGCAGTGCTCAGGGGTTGTTATTCCTGGCTCTGTGCTGAGAAATCACTCCTTGTAGGCTCAGGTGAGCATATGGGAGGCCGGGATTCGAACCAATATAGGTCCTGGGTCGGCTGCTTGCAAGGCAAATGCCCTACCTCTGTGCTATCCCTTCAGCCCTCTTTTGATTGTTTTTAGTTGTTTGCTACAACACATAATGCTCAGGGGTTACTTTTGGCTGTATGTTTCGGGATCACAGTTGGCAGGCTTGATAACCATTTGTGATGGTAGGGATTCAACATGGGATTGGCTTTATTTAAGACAAATGCTCTACCCACTGCGTCCAAGGCAATGACCTACCACTATCTTTCCAGCCCCAATTTTATTACTGTTTGATTCGAGTTTTCTTAAAATAAGTAACTTTTTCATGTGACTTTTGGTCCACTGTATCACTTTGGAGAAGTGTATTTCCATTTCCTCTCACTTCTTGGGTTTTTGTTGCTAAACTTTATAACAGTTCATTATTTCTGATATTAACACTAAGGTATATAAATATTCTCTCATTCAATAGAATATCTTTTATTGTAGTTTCTTTTGCTGTGTAAAATCTTTCCTTTTTCTATCTAATTCCAACTGTGGTTTTTTTAATCAGTGGAGTCAAATTTGTGGGATTCTACCTATATTCTCAAAATTTTCATATCCTGTTCTAATCTCAAAGTCTTTTATCTACTGTATTTTAAATTTTATGTACAGTCTACAGTATAAGGTATAGATCCAGTTTCAGTTTTTTCATATACGGTAGCTATTCAGATTTCCAGCATGATTTGTTGTAGAGACTTTCCATTTTCTACTTACTGCCTCCTGTGTCACAGATTGATTATGCATAAATCTGAGAATTCCTTTCCATAAATTGAAATATGTCTTCATTGATCAACTTTATTCCAGTGTCTAATTGGCTTAATTATTGCATCTTTATAGTACAACTTAAAGTCCCATGTATTTTTACTCAGAATTGGCTGTTTAGGGATTTTTATCATTTCATGTGAATAAACTATTCTTAGTTTTTGAATGTCATCAAAATTTTAATGGGAACTACATTGTGTCTATATAGTCCTTAGGGTGGAATAACATTTTGAAAATGTTAATTCTCGGGAAAAAAAAGAAGAAAATGTTAATTCTCCCAATCTATGAAGATAAAAATTCTTTTTATTTCCTGGTGACTTTTGTTTTATATAATAACTTCTTCAAATTTTACAAGTTTATGACTAACAAGTTGCAGTTCAAAACTGAATTCTTTTGAATTCTTCATCCTGTCAAAGTAGGTGAAGTGAGTCAGTAATTAAAATGGTTCACTCCACTATTTTCTTCTCCCTACTCATACCAGGAGTGACAGCAGACAGTGTTGGACTTTAATTTTGGACTAAGCAAAAAATGGTATAAAATTGATGTTCCAGAGCAGGTAGCAGGTGGGCACTTGCTTTGCAAATTTTATGCCACCTTTGGGGCCGGGCGGTGGCGCTGAAGGTAAGGTGCCTGACTTGCCTGTGCTAATCTAGGACAGACCGTGGTTCGATCCCCCGGTTCCCCATATGGTCCCCTGTGCCTGCCAGGAGCGACTTCTGAGCGAATAGCCTGGAGTAACCCCTGAGCGTCACCGGGTGTGGCCAACAAAACAAACAAAAAAAAATTTTATGCCACCTTCATGTGATACTACAAGAGCCTTTACAAACTCTTGGCCATTTAGTTAATTAATGATTGTCATCTCTGTTTTAAATTCTTAAGTTTAAAGGTTTGTCTGAAACTCAGATATGTATAAGAATTGATAAAAATTATCTTAGAAAAAGTAATGACAAAGCACAATGGTTATTAAAGTAAATTTTTGTTTGGTATTTCTTGGCTGTAGTCAGCAATGCTCAGGGGCTACTCCTGGCTTATTTGGGATCTCATTCAAAAAGGTTGCAAGAATGTATGGTGCTCATAAACCAATCTGGACCTCACAAATGCAAATCACTTGGTGCTAAAATATCTTTGTGCTAAATAATTGTTATAATCATTTTTATGAACAGGTATTCCTTTTGAAAAATATGCAGTTGCTTTTTTAGTTGTCATGCATACCTCATATATGTTGGGCCTGTCCACTTCACTGTAATATCTTTTTTTTTTTTTTTTTTGGTTTTTGGGTCACACCCGACAGTGCTCAGGGGTTACTCCTGGCTCCATGCTCAGAAATTGCTCCTGGCAGGTACGGGGGACCATATGGGGCACTGGGATTTGAACCGATGACCTTTGCATGAAAGGCAAACGTCTTACCTCCATGCTATCTCCCGGGCCCCCACTGTAATATCTTTTGAAAAAAAGTAAGGAGTCATAGAAATAGTATTATGGAAAGAGTGTTTGCTTTGCACAAAACTGTTCTAATTTGACCCCATCATCATAGCCGATCCCCAAGCTAGTAGTACCCCTGAATGCAAAAATGGGAGTAAGTCCTAAGCATAACCAGGTGTGGCAAAAAAGGAAGAAAAGCAAAGACATGGGTCATTATGTGAAAAGCCCAATATGTAAAAGTCTATATAGGATCTAATTTATATTTAACTTGGAGAAATAAACCTAGAGAGAAGAAATATAAATATATATGATGAACATGTAATGGCTATTGCATTTGCAATATGTGTGTATATTGCATATATGATAGTACTTACATTTTTAATTTTTATTTAAAACATTATGATTAGCAAAGTTATTCATAGTTTGGGTTTTAGACAAGTAATGTTTCAGCATCAATTCCACTACCAATGTCCTTCACCATGTTCCCAGAGTCCATCCTAAACCACAAACCCCCACCCCAGCCTGCATCCTAACAAGCCCATTTTTAGGTTTGGTTGTTAGTTTGGGTCTCATTGTTATTGACTCTGTGATTTGGATTTTAGTTCTGTCCTTTCTTAACACCACCAATGTACCTGTGTCCCATTAATAATATTCCCATTATTTGAAGTCTATCTTTCTTCCACTCATTTTCTTTCCTTCTCACTATACTTTGGAGCCAATACTGTTCTTGACAACCCATATTTAGCGCATGTATTTTGTTTTGGTCACACCCAGCAGCACTCGGGTTACTCCTGGCTCCACACTCAGAAATCGCTCCTGGCAGGCTCGGGGGACCATATGGGATGCCGGGATTCGAACCAATGACCTTCTGCATAAAAGGCAAAAGCCTTACCTTCATGCTATCTCTCAGGCCCTGACAACCCATATTTAAACCATTGCATTCCTTCATACAGTTATTCAAAGTACCACATACAACTGATATCCTATATTTATATTCCTTCTGGCTCACTTCATTTAACATAATATCTTCCGGTTTCATCCATTGGCAGAGAACTGCATGATGTCTTCATTCCTTACAGCTATGTAGTATTCCATTGTATATATGTATCGCATCTTCATGACCCACTCATCTGTACTTGAACATCTAGTTGATTTCAACTCTGAGCTATTGTACTGACTTCTGTGATGAATAATGGTGCATACATCCTTTTGGATGAATGAATATTTTTTTTGTCCTGGAGGTATATACCCCAAAAATGTAATTGCTGGATCATATGACAGCTTGATTTTGAGGATTACTGAGAATCCTCAATACGGTTTTCTATTGGAGTTGAACCAAATAGCATTCCCACCAGCAAAAATAAAAAAATACAGTCCTATCAACACAAATTGTTCCCAGTATTTTTGATATCATCTTCACTGGTATAAATTGATATCTCGTTACCTTGATTTGGATTTGCCTAGTGATAAGTGATGATGAGCAATTTCTTTATGTATTCTTTATTTCTTTATGTTGGCCATCTATTGGTATATGTATTTGTAGTCAGTCACTTTTTGTTATTAGGGATAAATGATTGGGACTGTACCTGGTAGTGCTCACTTCTCTAATCCTAATTCTGTGTTGAGGCGTAACCATTGATGATGTTGGGAAATATTTTCAGTGACAAGTATTGAACATGGGTCCGCCACAAGCAAGACAAGCACCTTTACGCTATACTATCTCCCCTTCCCACCAGTAACTTTGTATTATAAATGTCTCAAAATTAAGTACTGAGGATAATGTTTCCATATTTAATTTGCTGTTCATGCATGATTCTTTAAAATATGATGTTTTATATAATGTAAAATATAGCAGGGTTTTTAAATTTGTAATGAAAATGATTCTGTTTTTATTTTTAGAATATTATTTAAAGACAAAGATCGCAATTGGGATGAAATAGAAAACAAGTTAAGAACTGAAAGTGAAGTCCCTATTGTGAAAACTTCAAGTATGGTATGGTAATCTTTCTTTTTACAAAATCTCTTTATTTTGTTTTGAACCACACCTGACTGTATCTAGGGCTTACTCCTGGCTCTGAATTCAGGGATCACACCTGGCATCACTTGGGAAATCATATGGAATGCTAGGGGTGGAATAAGGGTCAGCCATGTCTTAGATAAGTGCTTACCTACCTACCATACTATTTTTCCAGCCCCGGTAATTTTTCTTTAATATCAAAACAGGGGTTTTTTAGGGAATCATATGGCTATTCTCAAGCTATAATGAGAAATTTTATTTCTCAATCTCAGTATTAATTGCTTCATTCACTTGAATAGGAATGAACTTTTGTGTTCTTTATTTTTATTATAAAAATGTTTATTATGTCAACTTTTCTTTAATATTCTATTCTTTTTTTTTTTTTGGTTTTTGGGTCTCACCCAGCAGTGCTCAGGGGTTACTCCTGGCTCCATGCTCAGAAATTGCTCCTGGCAGGCACTGGGGACATATGGGGCACCGGGATTCGAACCGATGACCTTTTGCATGAAAGGCAAATGCCTTACCTCCATGCTATCTCCCGGGCCCCTAATATTCTATTCTTATAATAATTATGTAGTGTAACCAACTTTAAAATAATGGTCTAACAGGGCCCGGTGAAGTGTGCTAGAGGCAAGGTGTCTGCCTTGCAAGCGCTAGCCAAGGAAAGATCGTGACCATGGTTCTATCCCCCGGCATCCCATATGGTCCC
>PVKC010013867.1:0-22602 GCA_004027635.1 Crocidura indochinensis
TGAATATGGCCCAAAGCAAAACAAACAAACAAACAAAGCAATCAATACCTGTGTGATTATCACTAGGAATTTTGGTTTTGTGGTCAAGTTAGGTCTTTATGTTTCTTCTCTCAGAGAAAAAGACTGCTTGGGCACTGAATATTAGATGTCCTGATCCCCAGCAAATAAAATGTTGGATTCTACACAGGCTTCTTACTGAGTAGTAATAACTAGTTTCTAAATAGAGTTACACTTTTTGATTTTAGTTTTTCTAATTTTGATATGCACCAGTAATCTAATTTTTTAAATATCACAATTACTTGTTAATTCACACATCTAAATATTTGGGGAACTTAATTATGTTTTTCTAAATATTGATTAAGCTTTATCTTTTCTTAGGTCTGCCACCTGGGTCCTGCCATTGCAAACCTGGTTTTGGAGGCGTGAGCTGTGAACGGTGTGCAAGAGGATACACTGGCTACCCAGATTGCCAACCATGTAACTGCAGTGGTGAAGGAAGCACAAATGAAGATCCTTGTGTTGGACCCTGTAATTGCAAGGTACAGATTTTGCTCTAGTTATACCCTACTGTCATTGTTCTTGACTTTTCTTTTATCAGCAGGTATGAGGCAATTGCAGCAACGTTTGTAAACATCTATAACCTATTCAATGTGTTTATAGTTGTCATATGTGCATACAGCTAGAAGCATTAAACAAGAACAAAGGAATAAAACACTGATATCAATGTTAAGCATATATGTATTAGAATAAAAATGTCTGAAGATCAATTTAAATATTATAATAGTTAACTAATAGGTGAGAGCTTTATTAAGCATAATTTAGGTAGCTTAGTCTATTGAAACAATAAACATCTTGTGTACATATAAGAAGATAAGAATAATACACAGCTGATTGTTGTTATGTGCAAACATGCTAAATTTTCTAGATCTAGGGGCCATAAAGATAACCTAATTGGCTGGGGTTAAAAATTTTTATGCATGAGTCTCAGGATCAATTGTATACACTTATGATTCCCTGAAAACCACCAGGAATGGGTTATTTTACCTTTTCTTTCTTTCTATATTTTTTTTGTTTGTTTTGGGGCATCATTCAGTTATACATTTTCCTGGCACTGCACTTAGGGAACTTATTCCTGAGCTTATTTCTGGGTCTGCACTCAGGATAACACTTCTGGCATTGTTGGAACATCAGGTATTGAACTCCAGGTCAGCAGAGTGCAAGGCTAGTGTCTTATGCACTCCCCCATCTCTCCACCCAGAAATGACTTCTAAGCACCAGTAGCACCCAGGTATTGCCAAGTGTGGCTGCAAAACAAAACAGAATCAGAGAGCAGAGACAGATAGTGTAACAAGAAAGCTCTTGCCTTGCTTGTGCTTTATCCTGGTCCCATCCCTGGTGCCACATATTGTCTCCAGAGCACTGCAGGAGTGATTATTATACATAGAGCAGGGAAATTTACCTAAAAAGAAAAATCAAACAAACTAAAATGAACAGAAGGTTTACCACTTTCTCATATTATCTAAAGTTAAAAATTATGATAAACTTGTCCTAGCATACCAAGATTGAGTAATCATGTGTTTTAATTTCCCTATCTCCTTGTTATTTTTGCATCTTTTGGGGCTATCAGCCCTTACCGACTCTTAGTACATCTCTAATATTTACCAAAATATACTTTGTGCTTTATTTCTTTTCCAAAGCTTCACAAAGACCTCTATTCTTTATCCTCTATAACATTTTTAAATAAAGGACAGACAAAGCTGAACAGAAAATGGAACAGAAATTTCCCAAGGGTCTAGAATATAGGAAATCAAACGGGAAGATTTGGGGATAGAACATTTTTATCTACCTGGTGTTTATAAGGGAAGAATAACAAACATGCAAGGGAGGCAGAGCCCATTTTATTCTTTGTGTTTGTTTGTGAGTGCAACTGTAGTGAGATATTCTAGCACAAGAAAGCTTTAGCCATTAGCAGAGCTCCAGAGAAATCTCCTTGAGCTTCTTTATTCTCTATCTGATGCAAAATTGTAATTCTAACAAGAAAAATGCCTCCTACCAAGATGCCTGGTGTCTATATAGACAAAACATAATAATAAACAGCAGTGAAGAACTTCATAAAGAGAATGCAAGTTTTTGAAGCATCAAATTGCACTTTGGAAGGAACAGGGCCGAGGGTGACAAATGAGAATTTGTATTTACTTCCTTCCCCATTAACCAAGTTTTGCCACAAACTTAGATTAATATACAATTCATCTGACCTGAAATCTTGATAATTCAGGTTTCTCTGATAAGGGACACATAAGAGAATGCCTACTTGCTTGGGACAATGACAATTTCTAGAATGAAACCTTACCACCGAAATAAAACTACAATAAAGACCATATTTCTTTTTTATATATAATATCTTTATTTAAACGTCTTGATTACAAATATGATTGTGATTAGGTTTCAGTCATGTAAAGAACCCCCCTTCACCAGAACAACATTCCTACCACCAAAGTCCCAAATCTCCCTCCATCCCACCCCACCCCCACCTGTATTCTAGACAGGCTTTCCAGATTTCTAAGGCAAATAGATTTAACTCCAGCCACTTGACATTTGATTTCTATTAAGCAAGTCAGATCCATGTGTAAAGACTATGTGGTACTATGTGCTACTCCTAGAAAGTACTTCCTAAGGGAATACAATTGTTTTCTGTGCTCTCCTATCAGTCTGTGCTCAGCACATTTGCCCCTTTCTTTCAGTCTGTGTATTCTTTCACTAGCTGGGACAGAGGCCCTAGTTTCCTCTCATCTATGCTTGCAAAAGTTTAACCAGTCAAAGATCTGCAAAACCAAGACAGCCATATTGCTATTGGCACTAGTGATCTTGAAATCTTGGTCACAGGTAAGTCCACTCCAAGACAAGCCCCACACTCAAACATGAATATGCACACACACACACACACACATGTACACACACACACAAAAAAAAGAATAAATGAATAAAATGGAGACAATGGTGATAGCAGATGAGCTATATAGGGCAGCATCAAAGCTTCAATCAATAGGTCATAGGGGCTCACAAGAAGAATTAAAAGTCATAAAAGTACAAAACCCTTTCATATTTAAAACAAATGGTACCCTCTGCATGCCTATGTACATTTCAGCTCTATTTACAATAGTCAGAATCTGGAAACAACCCATATGCCCAAGAACAGATGAGTGGCTATAGAAACTGTGGTAAATATACACAGTAGTACTCTATGCAACAGTCAGGAAAAATGAAGTCATGAAATTTTCCTGTACATGGACATGGAAACTATTATGCTGAATGAAATGAGTCAGAGGGCAAGAGATAAACACAGAAGCATCTTACTCATCTGTGGGATTTAAGAAAAATAAAAGATAGTCTGGAAATAATACCCAGTGGCAATAGAGACTAGATTTGAAAGGACCAGTCCATGTAATGAAGCTTACCACAAAGATTGGTGAGTGCAGTTAGAGAAATAACTACACTAACAACTATCATGATAATTGTAGTGAGTGAAAGAAATAGAATAGCTGTTTTAGAGTCTGGCAGGGGATGGGAGATGAGGGAAATGGGGGCATTCGTAGTGTGAAGATTGCACTGCTGAAGTGGGGTGTACTTTTTTTTATAAGTGAAGCCCAACTACAAGCATGATTCCAATCATGGTGCTTAAATAAATATTTTAATTAAAAACAAAATAAAACACAACTGGCTGAGGGTTCATAGAGATAGTATAGGTATTAAGTTTCTTTTTCCAGTTTGATTTTTGACCACATAAATGGTTCTGTGGAGTACCACCATGTGGGAGGTCTGAGGGCAGAATTAAGAATATTGTCTGAGCATTGCCAGGTTTGTCCCTACTCAAAACTTCTCTCAAAATATAGTAACTGAGAACTTTCCCAGGTTGATAAAATAATAGACCCCCACATCCAGGAATCTATAATAAATAAAATAATAGATAAAAATAAAAAATAGATAAAGTAATAGACCCCCACATCCAGAAGCTCAATAGTATTCAAACAAAAGAAATATAAGCATTTGCATATCAAGGTAACTAATATGGGGCTAGAGAGATAGCAAAGCAGTAGGACATTTGCCTAACATGCCTAACCGACTGAGTGGGGAGGGATCCAGTTCGATTTTCAGAATCCCTTATAGTTCCCCAGCCTGCCAGGGGTGATTTCTGAGTGCTGATCTAGGAGTAACCCCTGAGCGCTGCTGGGTGTGGTCAAAAACCATCAATCAATGAATTAAAAAATTAATATGGAAATTGATAAAGTGATCAATTGATCGAAATGATCAAAAACTGAGAGAAGCATAAAAATAGCAAGAATAAATCAAAGACTCACATCTTAAAGAATGTCCATAAAAGGACCAGTAGATTAGCCATGGAAATTTAATAGGCTATAGTGACAGGCATGATGTATAAAGTGAGCCTGCAAAAGACCTCCAAACATACCTAGCTTGAATATCACTAATATCCAAAGGATGGATAAACAGCTTTGCATAAAAATAATAGGTAAAAGAACTATATCATGTTTGTAATCAAGGTGTTAAAATAAAGGTATTAATGAAAAATGTAAAAAATAAAAAAGGCTTTCAATGCATACCACTTCTTTTTTATTGTCCATTCTGTCAAATTTAATTTTATAATTAATATTTTTGTTTCAGGGTTTTTTTTTTATTTTGGGCTACACTCAGTGATGCTCAGGGGTTACTCCTGGCTATGCACTCAGAAATAACTCCTGGCTTGGGATGTTGGGGGATTGAACTGCGATCCATCTTAGGTCAGATGCGTTCAAGGTCAGCACCTTACCGCTGCACCACTGCTGCAGCCCCATATGTATCAGTTTTATTATTAATATTTTTAAATTGATCTAATTATATTTTGATTAAAGTTATCCAACAACTATGTAATATTTTATGTAGTAAAGTAATTTAATTAATTAATATACGATAAGATTCAATAACTCAATTTTAGACTAAAAATTGCAAGACAATGTTTCATAAAGATAAATAATTTTAGATTTGATTATTTATTTGCATATTACATCTGTAATATGTAAATTGTAATTTAATTGTAATTAAATTGTAGTACATTAATTGTAATGTACTATAATCTTTTATGATCTATTAGATCTGTGTCCTAATAAAATATGGATACTATTTAAATGTTGATTGACATTTATTTATGCATAAATTACATTGTTTCTCAAAACAATATTTGAAATAGATGTGTGAATTTATTATTAAATATAGCATAGTTTTAAGTGCTATTTAATAAGTAAAATTAGTAAGAAGTTAAGATATTGTTGTCAGATGAGCCTTTAACACAATTGATTGTGATCCACAAACAAAATGATAAATGAAAGAAAATGACATAAAATAGATTATTGAACAAAATAAAAGGCAGTTTAAAAGAAGAGATCTCTTGATAACATCAAGTGCAGGTGAAAATCTGAAGAAACAAAAAAGTTTACCATTGTTAGAGTAATACTGAAATGTCGAATACAATAAAGCATTATCTAGTTTTATTGAAGATGTTAATCAGTTAGCCAGCAACTTCACTCTATACTCTTACCATTAAAACTAAATAAATACTGATAAAAATGCAAAATTATTATCATATATCTAATTTTATTATGAAAATAATGTAAATATGAATATAAGTCAATAAAATGATTATAATATCTTAATTTAACCTGTCACAATAATTAGTTCCAGTGACTTACATAGATCCACATATATAAATATTCAGAAACTTCAGGTAAAGTGAAAAAATATACAAAAGTTGTTATGTAAATATACATATGTGTAAAGAAAAAATCATGTTATATGATCTATAATAGTTTCAGAATAATATTTTACTAAAGGAAGGAAGGAGAAAGAGAGGAAGTAAAGTGAAAATTCAAATATTCATTTAAAAACATTTGCATGGAAATGAAAAGATTGATAGGGCACTTACCTTCTACTAGTAGTAATAGGTTTAATCTCCTATGGTACTGGAACCTACCAAAAGTATAACCTGAACACAGCAGAGTATTGAAAAAAAATGGGCAAATGCACAGCCTGCATGGAAAATATGACTTTAGTTGTACACTAATGTGTGTTTTGAAAAATAGTATATGTACTTTTTGTTACTTTCAATCAATTCCAATTTTAATATATTTAATTGTGGAAAATAATTTTTATCTAAAAAGAGAAATAATATTCTTTATGTATCAACTATCATCTTTTCATATAATGCTGTTATATGTCTATTGAGACAGTCAAAGGATAAACACCATGGTGACTCAAGACAGATATTCATGAGCTTTCATTATGCGATGTTAAACATTTTTAAACTTCTGTTGCTTCTTGTAACTTATGAGAGGCAATACGATCTTTAAATTATGACAAATCTATTGAATGGAAGCACTGTTCTATAATGTAAACACATAGACTAGAAATTAGCTCTTTTGAAGTCTATTGTTATAATATTTATTCTATTTCAGTAAGATAGCAAGTGCTGGTAAATGACATAAATTGATCTTAGCTATATTAGGAACACACACTTTTGTTTTTATCAGCGTTTTTATATCAAACTAACTTAATGAGATTAAAATCTAAATTTGCATCTTCATATTACTTTGCCTCAGAATTTTTATTGCATTTTTATTAAATCCTTTCTGACCTACCAGACTTGAGCTTATTTCTTCAAAATGTTCTTGAGTGTCAGTCACTCTATTCCCGTCTTGCTTAGATTTCTTCAGTTATCAGGTTCTATTTCTGGAATTTTACAAACTCTATTCAAATTATTAACACATTGCTGACTTAGATGTTTTTCAAGACTCAGTTGTGCCTTCACTTTTCCAGCAAAGCTTCTTGGATTCCCCGCAATGTAAGCTATTGTCTGGCAAAATCACTTGAATCCTGTTTCTTTATTTTATTAACTTTTCACACCCTGCAAGCATAGTTAATGTCTCAGTGTTAGATGTCATGTCTCCTGTATGCTTGCTTCTTCATTGAACAGTAAGAAAATAATAATGATTCATGCATAAAACAGAAAGAAACTAAAACATTTTGAAATGTGTTTCTAAAATATTTTAAATCTCTTCATATATGAAATTATGTCAGATATTTCTTGCCATGTATTCCATAGGAATAATTATAATACTGAAGTCTGCATAAACATAAGTAAAACCTGCATAAGTGCATATATAACCATAATTAGCTACTGGAATTTTTTGTTTAGTTATTAATTATTTATTTAGATAAATTTCTCTTATTTTCCCCTATTAGGATTCTTATTGTGTTTGCTGACATATTTAATTGGTTTTGAATTTGTCTCCTTTCCACTTAGATATAAGAATAATCACCTCATTAACTTGTTAGGCATGAACCTGGGACATTTCGACATAAAGACTTTTAATATCCTTATTTTAATCCTTTCCACCTTTGTGGGCTGCCACTGATGCTCAGATTAGTGGTTGGAAATCATTCTCTGTTAAGTGACAATAACTTTTTCACTGATTGGCAGGGAATTCTTGCAGACTAGCACTGGTTCTGACAGCAGAGCTCAGACAGGAAGTTGAAAACCATTGCAGTAATTTATATATTTGACCCTGAATATAAATTACAGATGTATGATTTTTCATATAAAAAGATATAGTTACAGCTTGAAATATTATGGCAATTGTTTAAATAAGAAAAGCTAAGTAAGCTAGTTAAAAGCACAAATTAATTTCTATTTTCTCTCAACTTTCTCTTCTTTTTAACCCACTATTTATTACTTAGCCTCAAAGTAGTACATTTAAAGAATAAATATTCAACAAATGATGCTAATTAGCTAATTATCTCCTCTTTCTTTGCATCTTTTAATACTTAGATTCAGTCAAATGAAACCCAGAGCAGAAAAAAAATCTATAATTGACTACAAACACTCTTAACAAAACCAAACATGACTGCAAAACTTCCAAAGCAATTATCACAAAAAATGACTTAAATGTCACTGGAAATTTTCCCAGTAGTTTTGTCAATGGTATTCCCAATTGACTAACAATCACAGTTAAACATGTACTGCTGAAGTTGTACCTAATTTATAAAAAAGCTGCTTCATGAGAAAGAGTACAGAGGAACTATTGAGGCTTTTATTTCTCTAGAGAGAAACTGTACTGAGGAAGCTATAGCACAAAGAAAATTGTTGTCAACACAACAGCTTCTGAATTTAAAAGAAATAACACCAAAGAAGTTTTTTTTTTTAATTCAGGAATGGTTTTAATGGAAATTACTAACTACTACAGTATAAAACAAAAAGAACAATAGTTACAGAAATGTTGTTGAGTAGGCACATGTCATTGGATAATAAGTTAAATATGGTCAACTGAAAAATGTTCTCCTATGGAGATGAAAATGGTTATTTGATCAGGGAAAATTTTCTATAATGCACATGATAGGCATATTTATATCATGCATCTGGGTAAATGATATATCCATATATTAAATATTAGTGGTGAGGAGACAAAAATAAAAAATTGGCTAAGGACCTTCCAAGTGATATGTGAATGAAGAACTGGCTAAGGTACCTAGGACTATGTCAACTAAACTCTTTTATTATGATGATATATGAGAATCAATGGAAAATAATTTACAGTGGTTAATTACTATATTGTCTTAAATCCTATAGCTATTCATAGTAATGTCTTATAAAAGAAAAATATTTGTTTTAAGCAAACAGAAAATAGTAAAATATTTGTTTTAAGCAAACAGAAAATAGTAAAAGGAATATTACAAAGAAGATTAATACAACTTAAAATTATTCTATAGAATTAAAATCTACAGAAGTCTGTACATTTTTCTCAAATATTACTTACATATAAAGATGAATATTAAATATTTCAATTAGTATAGCTAATGCAATCCAAATAAATAACATGTTAATATGAATTTACTGCAATAGCAATAGTTGCCCAGTAGGAAGATGAAAGATAGAAAATATTAGACCTCATTTGTTTAGATAAAAATGGCTAAATGGTTTTTGAATATTGATGAGTTACATTAATAACAGCTTAATGTTGATCAGTATAATAATAAAGAAAGAAATATATCATAATGAATAAATAGAACTAGATTGGATGTTAAAAACTCTTTATTTAGAGATATACAGATTTATTTATTCAGATATGTGCTTAAGAAACTGTGAGGCCAAGTGGTGGGACAAGCAGTAGGGCGTTTGCCTTTCTACACACTATCCTAGAATCAACTGCGATTAGATCTCCCCACATCTCCATATGGTCTGCCAAGCCAGGAGCAATTTCTAAGCACAGAGCCAGGAGTAACCCCTGAGCATCACAGGGTATGATCCAAAAAGCAATAAAAGAAAAGAAAGAAAGAAACAGAGTTAGTTAATGGTCATGTATAAAGTGTGATCTAAGCCCTGAGACTTGGTAATATAAATATGAAGAAAGGCATAAAATGTGCTATAATTATTATTGTCTATTGATCTACCTACATGGTCTTCAGTATAAATTTTGAAATCTGGAATCATTCCAAGCAGAAAGGAGAAAGATTCCCAGCAGCACTTTTGCAACTAGGGCCTGCAAGTAGGCTCAGGACTAGGGGCAACAATTCTCTTTGACTTGGCCTAATGGTTTAATGCTAAGGCCTGATGATATAGTTGTGCTCATATCCTACAGTGCCTAGCATTACCAAATTTACTCCTGGGTCTCAGAGTACACTGGGATTGCTCTAGGGCTGCCCTTGATAATATTAGGGAGCATGCACTACCAGGGATCAAGCAGACGTTTGCTACATATTAGGCATGTATATGATAAACACTATTGTCTCTCTGACAACACACTATTTATTTTAGTTTTCAGTAAAATCATTGTAAAGTATACTTTTTTTCTATCTATCCTATAAATTTTTCTTTTTTTTATGGTGATGTGTGAGTACAATGTTGAGACAAGTTTTATATTTAGAGCAATTACTCATTACCTTTCTGAAGGCAATGACTTCATTCTGCCCTGTGTTATAATTATTCACTCCCTTTCTCTGCTAAAAGTACTTGCAGGGCTAAAGTTATCAGGAGGTCATTTACCTTCTGGCATAGGATAATTTAGGATTTAACATAAAAATAAGCTATTATATGATGCATGAAAACATAATAGTAGAGGATAAATTAAGGTTGCAGAATATTTATTGATAATTTGATATTGATTGTAATATAAATTAATAAAAGAACCCATAAGGCATATAGTTTATTCTTAAACAGAGAATTAAAAGTATCTAGGCCATTCATAACAAAAATACAATCTGTGGGACAGAGAGTTTGTGTCGGCTAACTCCAGTTTGTATCTAGACAGGAAATTCAGCACTGTTTGTTCTTCCCTGAGCACTGCCAGTCATTATTCTTGAATACCCTGGATTTGTGGTCCCAAAACAAGTAAAGCAAAAGAATACAATTACAGGTTGTTTCATGGATAACAGTGGTTTATAATGTTTTTGTATAGGAATTATATACCTAGGAATCTATAATGGTTAAATCATTTTTAGGTCACATAAAATAACAAACTATAGAAACTAAGAAATCAAACTCTCACTATAAATATATATATATTGTTTGTTTATTTGTTTTTGTTTTTTGACCACAACTGCTAATGCTCAGGGTTTACTCCTAACTCTGACCTCAGAAATTGCTCCTGGCCTGGGGGACCAAATGGGACACCAGGAGATCTAATTGCAGTCCTTCCTAGACTAGCGCACGCAAGACAGAAGACTTACAGCTTGCACCACCATTCCAGACCCGAAAAAAAATACTTTTTAATAGCAGATGTGATGGGTTCCTATAATAATGCTTTGGTGCTTAGATAGTACTACACCAAGTTATCTACTAACTATTAAATATAAAACTGGGATGTTCTCTAGTAGTCACTATTTTGTTCTAAGGAATATTTCAAATGTAATTTTAATAAGAAATAATCAATGTATTTAGATAAATTATTTTCTTAAATTATGTTGGAGAAAAAAGAAGATTACAATAATTAATTATAGAGCTGTTGAGATTAGGTAAAGAAAACAGTTTAATTGGAGCCAGAGAGAGAGTGTGGAGGTAAGGCATTTGCCTTGCATGCAGAAAATTGGTGGTTCAAATCCCAGCATCCCATATGGTTCCCAAGCCTTTTAGGAGCAATTTCTGAGTGTAGAGCCAGGAGGAATCTTGAGCGCTACCAGATGTGACCCAAAAACCAAAAAACAAAACAAAACAAACAAAAAAAAAACAAAAAAAAACCAATCAGTTTAATGAGTACAAATATATATAGATATAAAACATTAAACATATATTCTATTAAATTGACTTCATAAATTCACATTCATCCATAGTAGTGAATGAGATAAATAAGAACCTAGATCTTTTGAATTAAATGGCAATAGCTCAATATGCTTAAGAGCTCACTGACTAAAGAAAAGGTGTGGTCATGATAGTTAAAAGTATGATATAATGGGGCTGGAGTGGCAGGGTGTTTTCTTGCACATGAATGACACAGGACGGACCTTGGTTAGATCCCCGATGTCCCATATGGTCCCCCAAGCCAGGAGCAATTTCTGAGTGCATAGCCAAAAGTGACTCCTGAGCATCACCGGGTGTGGCCCAAAAGCAAACAAACAAAAATGTATGATAAAATAAAACCTTAAATTTGTGACATTGCAATTATTGATATCAACTTAATTTTTACGACATGCTGTAAAAGTATTATGTAAGGTTTATGTGAATATTTTGCAGATTATTTTTATTAATAGGGTCAACATGAATTGAGGATAGGAAAATAGGTGAAGTGAAGCTAGAGAATCTATGAAAGGGTCTATAGTATTTTAACTCAAAGATTAGTTATATTACACACAGAAAAACTGCCACCTAACAAACAGATTTTTATATATGTAGACATGTTATCATCATTACCATGTTCTGTTGAGGGCCTAAAAATCATCCTTATTTTCAACAATTTACTAGACTGGCTTAGAATAGAAAGGATATTACATGAATGGATATAATTTATTTCAGTAAAAGAATATGGACTAAACTCAATAAAAACAAAGGTTTTTAGTGATTAACTCAAGAGAAATACCAAGTGCAAACTTATACTTAATATCTCCCACTAGACTCACACTGATAGGGCTTAATGTGTTACAGCAACAATATGTGCCATCACATTTAAAATATATTGTCAGGGGGCCGGACGGTGGCGTTGGAGGTAAGGTGCCTGCCTTGCCTGCACTAGCCTAGGACGGACCATGATTCGATCCCCCGGTTCCCCAAATGGTCCCCCAAGCCAGGAGTGACTTCTGAGCACACAGCCAGGAGTGACCCCTGAGCGTCACCGGGTGTGCCCCCAAAACTAAAATATATTGTCAACCAGGAAATATCTAAGTTTTGAGGTCAATCCCTCCACTTTGAATTAGTCACTTGCTTATATATAGGATAATTTTGTGTCTGAGTTTTGTCTGATATATAGTATCTATAAAACCAGAAGTTAATTTGATAAAGTACTTCCCAGTGTGTGGGTCTGTGTTTATGTGTGTATGTCTGTGTGTGTGTGGTTGTATGTTTGGTTATGTGTATTAGTGGGAGAGATAGACAGACAGAGACAGAGGTACAAAGAAATGTCTTAAGAAAAAGAACACAGAAAAAAAGAGAACATAAGACAAAAGGCAGAAAATAAGTTTCAGGTTGAAATATAAGCTATTGCTTGGCTATTGCACCTCAATTCTACTACTTTCATAAACCTTCTTAAGTCTCCATAAAAGTTAATATTCATCTTCTGTATCCCATAATTAAATTTTAAGATACACCTATTATAATTCACTCTATATCATTAACTGTGAATGATGACCTTTCCCCAAAACTAAAAATTGACATTTAATCCACTAATTTTTCTAATACTTATAATTATTTATAAAAAGTTTACTGTAGCTTAGATAATATCATTGTAATAGTGTTATTATTTATAGTATTTATTTAACAGTTACTGAACTCAACCACTGCTAAAGTGCTCAGGACCCTCTCCTCTGTTACTGTTACTTCTGGTCAAAAATTTATTCCTGTCTATCCATCCCTCACTGTTTATTAATCATTTTGCAACAGAGAAGGTCGAGGGTTTGCCATTGTTTGATACTATCACTTCATAGTGTTTAATCTTTAGATTTTATATGATAGATTATTAACTGAAGTAGAATTCTGCATTTATGTAATCGTATTTTTTCAAGGGCATATTGTCAGATTAAATACATTTAATGAAAATGCAACTAATGTCAGAATTTCTAATTGTTGAACTCCATCTAAAGCTAAAAAATGTAAAAATAGAACACTCAAATTAAAATAAATAGAAAAATGATTTGATTAAGCACAGAATACATAGTGTACAGACCATGTTACCCTGTCCTCAATATTATAAGCTAAAATAATTATAGATGTGCTTCATATTTCTGCTTATGTTCTACTCATAAGGTATTTTCAGCTTCAGGGCTTTGCAATTTATTTATCATTTTAGCCCTAGAATTAATTTTGATTAGTTCTGCTGGCACCTGCCATCTAAAAATATTTAAATTTGACCAAAAAAGACTAGAAAAATATATGTGACAATTCAATGGATTCATATATCAGCCTGCTAACATTTGACATATAAATTGGAAGTAGAAAAACCCTTTTGCTTAGATTTTTACCTCTCTAAAATAAAT
Source organism: Crocidura indochinensis (assembly GCA_004027635.1). Taxonomy (NCBI): domain Eukaryota; kingdom Metazoa; phylum Chordata; class Mammalia; order Eulipotyphla; family Soricidae; genus Crocidura; species Crocidura indochinensis. The sequence goes on from PVKC010013867.1 coordinate 13,720, forward strand.
TGCATTCTTAAGTGGAATTTGAAGGTCTATTCATCTTAATACATATCTTATGTGGAAACATAACCTCTCTTTTAAAAAATATTTAAATCATTGTGATCTACATAGTCATTCATAGTTGGTTTCAGACACCCAATAAATAATGGCTAATCCCATGACCAGTATCTACATCCCTTAACCAGTGTTTTCGATTGCATTCCGTACCACCCTTTCTCCCCAGCCAGTCAATGTAATGGGCCCATTTTAAGTTTAGATAGTTAAAGTTTAGACCTTGTGATTCCACTGTTGTTGCCTTTGACTTTGATAGTTAGTTCTGTCCATTTTTGATATTGCCAATGTACCTCAGACCACTTAATTTGTGGCCCCTATTCTTTCATATTTGTGTTTCTATTCTCCCACTCAATTTTTTTCTTGTACCCACTATATTCTGGGTACAAGGCTGAGCAAGACAACTCCCATTTAGACAATTAGGGTGCTTCGTGCAATTATTCTAAATATCGCATATAATTGATATCAAGCTGTATTCTTCCTTTTTCTCCTGGATTATTTCAGTTAGCATAACACCTTCCAGTTCCGTTCATGTTGCTGCAAATTTCATAACTGCATAATTCCTTACAGATATGTAGTATTCCTTTGTTATAATGTACCACATCTTCATGATCCACTCACCTGTTGTTGGACATCTGGGTTAATTCTAAGTCTTGGCAATTGTACTGAGTGATGCAATGAATAGCAGTGTGCATACATCTTTTTGGATGAATGTTTTTCTATTCTGGGTATAGATACTAGAAGAGGGAGTACTGGGTCATTTGGCAGCTCAATTTTTAGTTTATTGGAAACCCTCCATACATTTTTCCAAAGGGGTTAGACCAGGCAGCATTCCCACCAGCCGTGAATAATAGTTCTTTCTCTCCAAATTCTTGCCAACAGAAATTGTCTTCATTAGTTTTGATGTGTGCCATCCTCACTGGCATAAGATATCTCATTGTTGTTTTGATTTGTATTTCTCTAATGATAAGTGATAATGAGCATTTTTTTATCTGTTTGTTGACCCTCTCTTGGTTTCCTCAGAGAAGTGTCTGTTCATTTCCCTTCCCTACTCCCCATTTTCTGATGAGTTTTTAGGTTTTGTGGAGTTTAGTCTTTGTGAGTGAGTACTTGGCATATCCTAGATATCAAACCATTACCTGATGTGTTTAATGCAAATATTTTCTCACATTCATTCAGTTGTCTTCTACTTTTATCCTGTGTTTCTTTTGCCGTACACAAACTTTTTAGTTTGATGTAGTCCTGTTTAATCAGATTTGATGTGATAGCCCTTGCCAGTGGCATCCTATCATCAAATACTCCTTTGAGATCTAAGTCTTGAAGTGTTCTACTTATGTTTTATTTAATGACTATCATGGATTTGGCTCTAAGTCAAGGTCTTCAAACCACTCTGAACTTAACTTTGTGTAAAGTATTAAATATGAATCCATATTTAGTTTCTTAAATGGGTTTATCCAATTGTTCCAGTACCATTTGTTGAAGAGACTGTCTTTATTCTATTTCAAGTTTTTGGCTCCATTTTCAAAGATTAGTTGTCTATATACATAGGGGTATGTCACTGCCATAACTTGGGGACCATATATATATATATATATACATATATATATATGTATATATATATATATATATATTACCAGAGATTCCATTCTGCCTGCCACATGCAAGGAAAGAGTCACTTTCTTCCTCTCTCTCTTCCTTAACTTTTCAGCCTTATATGTATATTCCTACAAATTTCTCTTCCCTGTTGTTGTATTTTCTTGTTACTACATTTTTTATTTCATCTTCCCTAATTAACACCTAATATTGACTTATGTAATAGTTTAGAAGCATCTACTCTGTGCATAGCACTTTTCTGTGCAAAAGAATGGCTATCACAAAACTCCTTTAAATTTAATAAGTTTCTTTATTATACTAATACTTGATGTAGGGCCAGAAACTCTCCTATTTGTACTGTAAAGATGATAAAGACACAGTTTCTACTATTTACTACATTGTGTTATGTTCGGAGACAAAGTGTAATTAATTGTAGTAGAGAAAAAGAAATAGCAATGCTTTTCTTTATATGGCTTATAGAGGAAACTGTAGAGACAAAATTGAGGGAAGGTAATTTCATAAGGAAAATAAAAACTTTGTAATAAATAATAAGATATTTTAACCAGGAGGGAAAATTTGTAACAAAAACATGTGTGGGAAATATTGGGAATATTTCCTGAAAGCAGAGACTTCATTCAGTGTTAACCATGATTAAAAATTATTTAAATAGGATCGTGCCCCTCCCAGTTTTTATGTTTTAGTTATTCTTTATCTGTGTCCATAGGATAGGTCCTTATATAAACAATTTTTCTATGCAATGGGCAATAAGTTATTGTCAATTTGGATATCAATTACTGAATGAGAATTATGTGTTTTCTTCATAATGTCACAGGATGATTAACTCTTCTTGTCCCTGTTTTATAAGAAGCACTTTGAAAATTAACCTGGGAATTTTTTCCATCTGTTTATTCAATCTTTAAAATACTATGACAGTTTTATGGCATGTTATTTCCTTATACTTTCTTCAAATGTATTTTAAATTTATTTGTTAAGTGTTTTATGTTATATTATCAATGTTTTATTATCTCCATATATTAGTTTTATCACTTTAATTTGTTCAGTATGTCTTGTGTTTTAAAATGAAATATTTCAACAATAAAAATATGACCCCTTTTTCTTTAAACGATTGCTCTGGTTATTATGTAATAAGAATGACATATTCAGCAAATAGAAAGTTATAAGTTAGAGCATTTAGAACAGCTACCTTGTTTTCTCTTTTGTTTGGCTAACAAGTAGCATGTGAAGGAGTTTTGAGCATATTTTAAGTATGATTCTTATTTAAAAATGTTTTTTTAAATACAACTAATATTTTAAATATTTATTTTAGTTATAAAAGGCAATTCTTAATTCTAAAGACCACTTCTGTTTTTAACACATTTCTCTGTGCAGGAGAATGTTGAAGGAGGAGACTGTAGTCGCTGCAAATTTGGCTTCTTTAACTTGCAAGAGGATAATCCTAAAGGGTGTGATGAGTGTTTCTGTTCAGAAGTTTCAAATATATGCCAGAGTTCCTACTGGACCTATGACAATGTAAGGAATGTCTTCTATGTCTGTTTGCTTCTCTATATGCTTTTGTGCTATTTTTAAGTAAATTATATTTATTTATGGGAACTCAAAGTTATCATAAAATAATGGTATTTTCTCTTAAACATGGTATATGTATCTTTGATTAACGGCTTTACGATTATATTTGTAACAAAGTCTATTTAAACTGATTAAAACAAATAAATTTGCCTTTATAGATTCTACGTCATGTGAAATCTACCTCAAAGATTCATGCTTATGAAGCATTCATTCTGCTACATAAATCATATCATAATATCATATCACCAGTCGTGTGGCTTCTTAACATTGAAAAGTTATTGAAGAATTTATCTACTTTATTTGTCATATTTTACTTTTAAATTATTTTAAAATGTAATTACAGGTTATTTTTGGGGGGGGTCACAGCCGGCAGTGCTCAGGGGTTACTCCTGGCTCTATGCTCAGAAATTGTTCCTGGCAGGCACGGGGGACCATATGGGGCACCGGGATTCGAACCGATGACCTTTTGCATGAAAGGCAAACGCCTTACCTCCATGCTATCTCCCGGGCCCCGTAATTACAGGTTAAATGGCACCAAAGTGCCCACAATACCCACCACTACACTCACTATAAGTTAATCAGTTTTGTAATCCAGCCAATTATTCAATATTCATTATTCAGTATTGTCTATATTTTGACAATATTATTTGTTCCTCTATTGATCAAGGATGAGTGAGATAACTGGTTTTTTTCCTTCTCTTTCTATCTTACTCTGCTTAATACAACATCATCTAATTCTATCCATTTTATTGCAAACTAAATTATTTCATATTTCTTACAGTTTCATGGTATTCCATTATACATAAAAACCATGCATTCATTATTCACTCATCTGTTATTGGACATTTGGATTGCTTCTGTATCCTGGATATTATCTTAATTATTCAATGGATATGAGTTTATATATCTTTTAAAAATAATTTTGTAATTCTAGAGTAAATGCTAAGCACCCTATATCTTTTGAATAAAGTTTGTCACAGAAATTAACAGCAAATTAATACTATACAAAGAAAAATATCTCATAATATTTTAATATCATTATCAAAATGCTACCTATCATATAATGGTAGCAAATACACATACATACATACATACAAACCAACATTATTGCACATGTATAGTGGATCCCTATATACAGAAAACTTTACTATCCAGTGCTTTGTCCTTACTTGCTGAAATTTTATATCTACCTCTATATCTTCCCTGACTGGAATATGGAAATGGAAAATCAAATGATTCTAAATTCTTTAAGTCCTTCTTTAATTTCTTTTCTTAATCAATGATGTAAAGTATAAATCCCTAGAGCATTTGTGTTCCTTTGGAAAGAAGTGAGTATTATATTTTGAACAGTTATCAGACCAAAAGTTTGGTGGACTTTGATGTCCTTGGTTTATAGTTAGAATTTAAATAGGTGAGAATTTAGGACATACAGAAAAAAATAAATCATTTTAGGTACTTCTGTCTTTCTTTTCTCCTCAGCTTTATAAATGCATAAGAAATGTTTTTATAAATATTTTTATAGCAAAGGAGATGCCTGTAGCAAGAAAAACATTGAGTCCAAAATCTCATTTTATGTTATATGGCATTATAACCAATTAAAGCTTTTTTTTATTGGTTTTTGGACCACAATTGGATGTGCTGGTTTAATCCTTGGTTTATATTCAGGGATCATTCCTGAGTGTGTGGCAATGGTCTGTAAATAGTACTAGGGAAAGAACTTAAGTTCCTTACTTATTACCCTATCTCTCTAGACCTATATTCAAAAATATTTTGAAGGAATTTCTGTTTTTAATTTAATTAAAATATAGTTTAATTTAAATTTAATTTAATTTTGATTTTTATTTTTTGAATAATAAATTCATAAAATTATTGGGACAATTATAAAGATAATTATAGTGTACCATGCAGACTTGTAGGAACAATAAGAAAAATGATTACCTATCATGAATGCATGCAAATTTAATGAAACATATTGCATATATTTTAATTTTATATTTTCATTGTAATAAAAAGGGAAAGCTACTAGTAATAAGAAAGAAGCATTAAAATGTTCCCCCTAAATAATAATTATTCTGTTTTTCAAAGATACAAGATATGAGTGGCTGGTTCCTAACTGACATCTCAGGCCAAATTCGAGTGGCACCGGAGCAGGATGACCTCATTCCACCTCAGGAGATTAGCATTAGTAGCAGTGAAGTTAAAAACACCCTGCCAGAGAACTTCTTCTGGAGTGCTCCAGTTCCATACTTAGGAAACAGAGTAAGTCCATACAGTGCTTGCTCCTTGCAGTTTTGCTTTAATTGACAAATTAAGAAATGTGCTTTATTCAGCTCTTGATGAAACTTACACTCAGATACATATATACACATAAATTTCATCTTTATATTCCTTTTATAATTATATATAGCTCTATTATAAAGAAGTTTCATAAAGACCCAAATTAAACTCAGTTGGACATCTCTACTATATCCCATGAAAGAGGTATGCATAAAACAAATACGTGTCTCATGACATGTATAGGTAGACTCACAGCTTTATATAGCTTGGTAGTATGGGAATAAATTAATAAAATCTCCATGAAGTTATTGTGAGGTAAATAACACTGGAAGAAACTTGTCATTACTTCAAGAGCTATTTCTGTAGAGATACCTATATTAGAATACTTACTGACGATTTCCTTAGAGGTTTCTATTAATAAATAAATCAGTGTTTTTATGAGTCTTATACTGATATTATATTCCAGAGTTCAAAAAGACAAACATCTTTAAAGAAATGATAAGTGCAAACGAGATAATATAATAGGAATAGTGTTTTCTTATATGCAACCAACTTGGATTAGATTCCCCAGAATCTAAAGATATAATGGTATTCTGAAATCTGACAGGAGTAATTCCTAACTAAGCACAACCAGGTGCAACCCCAAAAAGAATAAAAAATAAATGTCAAATTTAAATGACATATTTATTCAGTCATATTGCCACACACATAAAACAGAGATCAATATATATAACATATATAATATATATAAAATATATATAAAACAATCTCAGAAATTGATGGCCTCCCAGGATTCTATATGATCCCTTATGCCCCACTAGGATTAAATGCTGAACACAGAACAGTAGCACCCTCTAAGCATCCATGGGAGTAGCCTAAAAACAAACAACAAAAATAAATTTTATGTTTTTGTTTGTTGTGAATTGACTCTCTATGGATAGATTGCTTGGTGTTTAGAATTTTTATTTTATTTTTGTCAACAATTTATTGGAAACAATATCTGGTATAATTATTCATGACATGAGTGATTTGCTTATTCTGAAAAAGTTAATGGCTTAATAGTTTATTAATGTTATTTAAAATTATACCAAGATATGTTAGTTTATTTATTACTTATTTTTGTTATACCTGGAGGCTATCAGGGGTTACTCCTGGCTCTGCACTCAGAAATTACTCCTGGCAGGCTCGGGAGGCCATATGGGTTGCCAGGAATCAAACCCTGGTCTGTCCAGGGTTAGTAGCATGCAAAGCAAATGCCCTACCACTGTGCTATCACTCCTGCCCCAAAATATGTTAGCTTATAAAAAATATTTCATCATCTTGGGACTGGAGAGATAGCACAGCAGCGTTTGCCTTGCAAGCAGTCGATCCATCACCAAAGGTGATTGGTTCGAATCCCGGCGTCCCACATGGTCCAGGTGCCTGCCAGGAGCTATTTCTGAGCAGACAGCTAGGAGTGACCCCTGAGCACAGTCGGGTGTGACCCAAAAAACAAAAAAACAAAAAAATAAAAAATAATTTCATCATCTTAATTCTTTCTATATTTTTCTTTGAGTATAGCCTTAATTTTTAAGACACCTTCAATGACCAAGTATAAAATAAATATGCAGCGCTTGTCAATGGTTCTCCTTCATGCTATTTGAGTATTGGTGAACAAAATCCTTTTGTCTCTTAGCAAGAAAAACAAAACACACAAAAAGGTTATACCAATCTGCTTTATTTTACCTTTGTTTAACTTATTGTAAATAAAGAGATATTGGTAGCTCCCAAAGAATGCTCAGATTTGGTGATTCTTGGCACATTTGGTGATCAGTTCAGTGCAAAGTCCCAAGGATATGATGTTGTTTCTGTTCTCGTGCTGCTGGAGTTTTTTTGTTTTGTTTTGTTTTTATCTGTGCTGGCAAGCACAAGAGGCTCCAGGGCCAAACACAATAGTTTTCAAGGGTCTCTAGTGCTGCACCCGTGATTCTCAAGTCAGACTGAGAGAACACTTTGTAAAAATTTGAATATTTTCAAAGGTTTACAGTGTTCTTTATATAGTAAAAAGTGTTTCTAGATACCTTAGAATATTCTTGCCTATCATATGATTTGTCTTTCTACTGGCTGAAAACCAAACTGACAGAAGGCAAGCAAGTAAGTGAGCCATGAAATAACATCAGAGAAAGAATTTGAACATCCTCTTTGTAGTTGTTGGTTCCTAATGATAACTTCCCTTATCCTGAATGAACTGTTTCTTAAAGCCACCCACATTGAATCACTTCATAATTTCCATCAGATCATTTTCACATCAAAAAGCTATGCATGCCTGTACTTTAGTTTCCCTGAAGTGAGCAAAATAATAGTAGCAGGGTGTGCAAATTGTTTGAATATGGAAGACTTTTTTAATGCAACCAGGAAGCCCTTCATGGTTTACTGTCAGATATTTTAGTACGAATGAGATAATTTTCTTACTAATTGAACCATATAAATATTTTATACTAAAATAATACTGCAAACTCTCACAAATTACGACAGTACATCTTACCTGTCATGTCACATCACATAAATGATTGTGATGATGACATACTTAGCTTGGTTGATTGAATATATTGCTAGGAAAATAGAAAATTGTAGGGCCTTGTTTGTAAATGTAATAAAGCCACTTTTCTAAATAGTTAAGTCTAAATTCTTTACCAGTAAATGCTGTTAGAATCAGAGTCATTACCAGAATCTGAGAAATAGTGTATCAAAATATTAGTGCATCTGCTCAGATACTGAATTTCATTTACATCCATGACTAGGAGGCTATTCATTGCCTTTCATTTGCTTTTAACATTGTTAATTGTTGTCAAAAATATTTATAGATGCTATTAACTTTTCCTAAATGTTTATGTAACAAATTTACCTAAAGATGCTTATATTAGAACTCCTTATCATTGTGAATATTCTATATTATAATGAAGTCATATATCATTATACTTCATCCATAAATAATAAAATATCCTCAAAAAGGATATATAACACTAATACAATTCTACCTGATTCTAAAAAAGAATTCAAGGACAGTGTCTAGTTTTGTAAAGAAATGCTTTTTATCTTAAAAACATTTTGTCTGGGGCCAGAAAGATAATACAGCAGTAGGGTGTTTTCTTGCATGTAGCCAACTCAGGATGGATGGTGGTTCGAATCCTGACATCCCATATGGTCCCCCGGTGCCTGGCAGTGGTGATTTCTGAGCACAGAGCCAGGAGTAACCCTTGAGTACCACTGGTGTGACAAAAAAATTTTTACTGACTACAGGTCCATTTTAGAATACTGAGGTATACAGAAATGCTTAAACAAATATGTAGTAAACAAAATCTAAAAATATCATTCATGTTATTATATTAGTCTTCTATTTTTTTT
>PVKC010013868.1:0-22608 GCA_004027635.1 Crocidura indochinensis
AAGGGAATTCCCTTGGCCTAAGAGATTCAGGGTTTCTCCGTCCTTGAAGCATATTGCCATGGGAACAACTACTGGCTTGTAGATGCTCATTACCACAACCCAAGGTCTTTTTATGGTGCCTGATAATTTTCTGCTCAGTTGTGGATGATAAAATCAGGCCTCTGTAGCTAGAGATCTTGGTATCTGTACAGGTCAGAGGGCAAAGTTTAGGATGGAGTATGTTCTAGAAATTCTGTTTCATCATTGTTGTAATCAGTCTTCTGTAATAATTGGTCTTGGTTTTTGCTGAGATCCTCTACCGAAGCCTATTTTGAATGTTTCTAACTGATTTTTGTATTTATACAGGACTACTTTTGCTTACTAATTTTTTTATCACCTAAATATACCTCTTTGAAACTGCTCAGTTTTGTATAAAAGCCATAAAAAATCTGTTTCCATATTCAATAGTTAATTGTGCTCTTATGTAAAGAACTGAAAATGGAGGCAGTAATGAGAGAACCAAACAGTGGCTGTGGAAGTTAGATATGCTTTGTATTCTCTATGTTATTTAGTAGTCGTTATGGCACACACAGTGACTCTGCTAACCTTATTCCTAACCCAATCAAACATAGATGACAGTAGACATATTATTCCAGTGAATAATCTTTTTTTACCATATGACCTGTATACATAAAGAGCTTGGGCAGTCAATGTGATAGAAAAGTAAAAGAAACACTTCAAGAAGAAATAAGGGCATTAAAATAATTTAAAACTCTGTGGAATATATATTTATGAAAGTATAAGTTTTTCCATTAGTTTTATTTAGTCAATAATATATTAATCTATAATTACAGTGGTATGCATTTTCATGTAAAATCAACAATCCAGACAACCACGAATTTTGAGAGGTAAATTAATTTACATTTATATTATTTTATTATTGTCTAGGTAGTTGTAGAAATTGTTTAGGTAGTTACAGAAAAGTTTATAAGAAGAAATAAAGACTGATGCTCATTAGGCCAGGTTAGTATGGTCAGGAAAAGGGTCTCTTCTAGCGATCCTTAGCTAGTAGGATCAATGTGAATGGCATAGATGTGGTGCATAATCTAGGGTCAGGGGTTTCCTAGACCTTTCAAGCAGTGTCTAAAGACCTCCAATGTTGTGCCTGCTGATGGTTAGATATGCTGTGCTGGGATTAATGCAATTTGAACTGGATGCAAGACATGCATCTTAATTTGTACTATCTCTTTAAACCCATTTATTTATTTCTGCCTCTTTTGACTTAATATTCCTTCCTCCAATTGTATTCAAGAATAAATAAGATGCAAGATTCAATAAATTCTCATAGATGAATAGTATACAAAATTGAAAATATGCAACAAATTATTTATTTACTAATTTGATATTGGGGCCTTAGGTAGTTTAAAGGCATTGGTTATGTAAATAATATCTCAATGAACAAACATGCTCAACTTGCATTTTGGTCATTGTTTCTATGTTCTTGGAATAGATATCAAGTAATGTAATAACAAGTTTATGAGGACATTCTATTCTTGGGCTTGCATTTCAAGTAAGTATTCTCCTTTGGGAATATTTCTTGGCTTACTTAACATTTTCATTATAGAGAAATGATTTTTTGCTGACCCAGTACTTCTCTCTTTTCTTTCTTCTTTCTTTCTTTCTTTCTTTTTCTTTCTTTCTTTCTTTCTTTCTTTCTTTCTTTCTTTCTTTCTTTCTTTCTTTCTTTCTTTCTTTCTTTCTTTCTTTCTTTCTTTCTTTCTTTCTTTCTTTCTTTCTTTCTTTCTTTCTTTCTTTCTTTCTTTCTTTCTTTCTTTCTTTCTTTCTTTCCTTCAAAGATTTCTCAATGAATTTCAATAAAAAGCTATCTTATTTCAGAAGTAATGTAAAAAAAAGAAATTGAAAGCAAAAAATAAAGAATATAAAACTAGAGAAAGAAGAAAGTAAAAAATAGAAGAAAGAAAAAATAAAGGAAAGGTTGTTTCTTAATTTTTTTTAATTTGTTTTAAATTTTGAAATGTCTCTATAGCACTTCGCAAAGTAACAGAACAAGCAACGGTTACTATAGTAGAGTTCTTTTAGGGAGTTTCTCTTCACCTGACTTTATTATTTCTAGAATTTTCATTATAAACTATTCTTTCTGGTATGAGGAGATGTCCCATTGCCATTTAGGTTTGCATTGCCCAGTTCAACAGAAAAGGTTGACTTTTTAAATAAGTTTTTGACCATCCTTTTGTCTTTGTGAGAAAATATCAGTTATTATCCCCTACCCCCTCTACTTGTTTTTTGTTTGTTTGTTTGTTTGTTTTGGGGCCAAACCCAGTGATGTTTGGGGGTTACTCCTGGTTATGTACTTAGAAATCACTCCTGGAGGACCATATGGGATGCTTGGGGATCTAACCGTGGTCCTTCCTAGGTTAGCCACATGCAAGGCCAATGCCCTACTGCTTGCGCCACCACTTTGTCCCCATTCTCTCCATTTTTTGATAAAGTTTTTATACTCAGCTTAGAAAGTGGTATTATTACTTGATACTAATTCTCTAAAGTCTGATGGATAAATATTTTCTCTTAATTAATATGCTACTTTTTTCTTAAGTCTCATTTTTTTTTTTTTGGTTTTTGGGTCACACCCGGCAGTGCTCAGGGGTTACTCCTGGCTCCATGCTCAGAAATTGCTCCTGGCAGGCATGGGGGACCATGTGGGGCACTGGGATTCGAACCGATAACCTTTTGCATGAAAGGTAAACGCCTTACCTCCATGCTATCTCCCGGGCCCCAAGTCTCATTTTTTACAGTAAAGAAAGATCTTAGTTTTATATAATCTCTTTTGTTTATTTTTAGTAATATTTTTTATCTTTCTTCTTGAGGCTGAAACAGTATGAATATAATAATGTTTTCAAAACTTTCCTTATTTCTCATTTAGATTTAATCATTTCTTACTCTCTTACCACTGACAATACTATATATAAGTACTAAAATATTTTTATCAGGAACAATTCATTGCATAATTAGATCTAAGAAAATATTCTTTTCTCTAATTTGGGGAATCCCAAGGCCAGTGTCCCTCCTGATCCTCCAATGCTTGTTACTCACAAAGTTTCAGTAATTCAATGTATCTTTCTTTAAAATTCCAAGTGCTTTACTTATATTGTCCTACCTAATTTATAAATTTCCTTCTATAAGATTTAAATGTATATATAAAAATATATATACATCTTTCTGTTAATATCCCCAGGAACACTGGGCACTCACTGATCGCTGAAATATAAATTGGATAAAATGTTATTGGTAGAATAAATGTAAAAAATATAGAATAAGATGCCTGAACATTTTTTACTGATTCTTAGTTGCATTTCAACATCTTTATAAATCATATTTTTTCTGCATTTCTATTAGAAACTTCTGCATTAAAAAGGAGACTGATTAGCATGTTGCAGAGCCAAAATTAAGATTCAGAGAGGGTCTAGTTGAACCCACCCATTATGCTGTTCCCCCAAGGTTATAGGTGTAAAAGTATAGAAGTCTCTGAAGCCCTGATTATGTTGACTCTTAACATTTAATAAAGCCTTTTAGTTTCCATCAGATATAAAAGACCTTCTCAGACACTATTTAAAAGCTAATGTTTTAATAAAACTTAAATATATAATGCATCTGGTGAAATTATATTCAGAAATGTAGTATTTACTTATTTATGCATCTGATTTATGCAATACTATTTAAAATACTTAAATTAAACCTTTAGACTTTGGCATTATTAACATCATGATTTTACAAAATAGAGGTTTCTGCTGGTGCAACAGCACAGTTTGTTGGGTATTTTCCTTGCACCTGGCTGAACTAAGCTTTATTTCATGCAACATGATCTCTGCCAGAAGTGATCTCTGAGCACAGAGCCAAGAGAACTGCCAGATGTGGCTCTAGAACCAGCAAAATATAAGGCCTCATTGATGCTAACCTTATTGATAAGGTTAAAGACAGTTCTACATTAGGGAAGCAAATAATTTAAAGGCTAAGAAGTATATAGCCATTATAGCCATTAATCATGGACTTTTCAGTTGTTGTTTTTTTTTTTTAATCACACCTGATTGTGTGACTCAGGGCTGATTCCTAGATTTGTGCTCAAGTGCACATATGATATGCCAGGGATCGAACCTAGGTCAGTCACTTGCAAAGCAAGTATCTTATCAATTGTGTTAATGTTCAAGTGCCTAGTCATGAACTTTCTAAAGCAATTTTCAATCATTAATAGACAATCTGCAAGAAATTTTCAGTTCAATAATATATAAAATTGGAGCCACAGTCTTACAAAAAATAAAACCTAGTTTAAAATAATCATTTATAGGTAATATGAGTGAGTTCATTAAAGATTCTTTAATCAAGGTATTACAGGTTACTGTTGTTAAAGCAAATTATTTTACTGAACAATTATTGATAATTGCTATTTGATTGTCTAATATTTTTCTTTTGATTTTTGGGCCATGTCCAGTGACTCTCAGGAGTTACTCCTGGCTATGCTCTCTGAAATCACTTGTGGCCTGGGGGACCATATGGGATGCAAGGGGGTCAAACTGTGATTCATCCTAGACTAGCTTGGGCACGGCAGACACATCACTCTGGTGTGTCTAATATTGTCTAATATTTTACCAGTTTTGTCTAATATTTTACCAGTATTTATGGGCTAGAACTCTTAATTTATTTTTTAAATAAGCAACTATAAAATAACAAGCTAATGTATAAAACAAACAAATACATACCAGTGTCTAACTTTTAAACTCAATCTTGTAATTATCCTTTCCACTACATATAAGCAAAAGACAATTTTATTCTTTTAATTTACTTTTAAAGTTTATTCAAAGAGCACATATTACATAGTTGATAGTAATAAAATTGCTTCCAGAAAAGTGAGATCAAAATTATTTAAAAAATAAATAGAATAAAAGAAAAATGGAAGAGGAAAGGTGGAAAGAAAACAAAGTACACTGACAAGCAAATTTGTAAAATTTATTGTCTCCAATGATGTCTTAAAGTCATTGACAGAAGTTTTAGTAAACTTCAGTTACTAGATGTCCATTGTTATTTCATTTTTTCTGAATATTAAGTGACTTCAGCTACACATTGTCATCAAACTGGTGTGTGCTTATGTGATAACAGTATTGTATAATTTCCCAGTGCACAGTCCAGAAATTTTAACCACTAGTGCAGATATGTGGCTTTTGTGGGTGTGTCTTCAGCTGCCATGTTTTTGAAAGTATACAATTTGGGATGGAGATGAGAGTAGGGTACCCACATTCACTTCAAAAAAGTCCTGGTCATATCAGCCCAAATATTGACATACCTGGAATTTGGTCAGATTGGTATCTCTGCAGAGTATCCTAGAGAAATGGTGACACAGGGTTACAGGTAAACTGACTATTAGGATTGATGAATGCAGAAAGCTTAGCTTTGGACACACCCCTTCTCAAAAGATTTCCAGCTTTCAGTAGTGTGGCTGGATTTTTCACAAGTTGGTTTATATCTGTTATGAGAATAGAGTGACTCTATAAATCTGACCCTACTGAAAATATGGCAACAGCATTTATAGGAGTGGTTAAGGAATCCTCTTATTTGTTTGATTGTTTTTTAAATTTCCAATTTCTCAGAGATACTTGAACACATATCATTATTAGCATTTTTAGTATTCAACACTTCTAAAGAAATAAAAAGTAATTATCTTTTCTTTTCCTTTTCTTCCTTTTTAAACATGAGCCCATTAAACTCCTAATTATTTTGAAAGGTAACACTTCATCTTACCTTATTTCATATGTCTATTATTTTTCTATTTTCAGTAACTCTAAACTGCATATTTTAACACTCAAAACAGAATGGAGCAATTTCAAGCAAGTCAGTGGTCCCTGGGGTGGAAGAGAAATGGAAAATGTCTAAGAACAGTACAGTAAAGACAAGTAAAGTCTTCCCAAATTAGTAGTTCATTGTTTGTATTCCATGTAGGGTCATTGAGTTATATTTGCTAAGTTTATTATTTGCCTTATTTCAATTTCTTGAGACACCATAAAGAAAAATAGAGACTTCTCATCAGCAAACGCATCCCTTCAAAGAGTACACTTTGCTAAGTTGTCAATGTTATTGAGATTGCTATAAGGATTGTCAGCCTGTGGTGCCTAATAAATAAAAACATGTGCTTCCTAGCTGTTATTTCTCTGAGAAAGTAATTATGCTGTTGAAAAACTGTAAAGGAAACTAATTTTGGAACTCCATCTATTCTTCTGGAAATTAGGATTTTGGTTTTGTGCAGAACCAAAACAAATCATCATTTTTTTTAATGTTTGCTGAATAATTTCTGTAGGCTATGCCAATTAATTCACCCTTATAACCTCCTTTGGGAGAAATGAAAATGCATTATTCCATTAGAAAAGTAAGTAGAAATGAAGTGGCTAGTTCAAAGTTATGTAGGCAATAAACTGAGAAGTTGGGATTTAATAGAGATTTGTCCTGTATCCAGACTGCTGTTGACAGTGGCTTCACAAACAAAATAGAAATGTTATGCATTTTATGCTTTTTATATTATAAATGCATGGAGCCCTACTTAGGTAATTTTATGTGCTGTGCTTTTTGATTAATAATATAAACCTAAACTTTAGAGAAAGGCCAATAGAAATAAATTAATTATGTTTGAAAACAGAAAATATAGGACATTAATTACATTGTTTAAATACATGAACATGCAATTTTAGAAATGTATGCATAAAGTAACTATAAGACAAAAGGTTGTAGTTTTACACTAGTTTATGGACCAAAAGGATATAATCTTGAACTATGTACCTCAAGACTAAAATGTCAAGAACTATTAAAGAAATAGGTATTTGATCAATAAAATGCCAATGCATTGATTATAAAAATACAAGCAAAAGAGAAATTTTATCATATTTACTTCTGATATAATTTGAATATTCTATTATAACAAAAACCTAATTATATTTATTATATAACATATTTATATGCGACTTTCTGGGGACCCCGGCCAGCGGGGAAAGAGGGGTGAATGCCGCGACTAATTTATGAGTTCACTGAAGCCAATCCAACCCGAAATATCTGTGAAGAAACCTGGAGAAGTCAGAAAGAATGGCCCAAGTCTCTTTTGCTGATCAAAGGCAAATTTTATTAAGCGCGGGCAAGCGCTTAAATGCTTTTACACAAAGGGAGGCATGTCTCAAAAACCATTGGTTACTTTGAACAGATTCTCTTCCAATCATATCTCGAATACAGATACATAGCCAAAAATGGGCAAAGGCACTCTACATTCGGATCCACGGGGCAGCTAAACATTGGTTAATTCAAACAAGACTTTTTACCAATCATATGTTTACTAAAGGCATTTGCCAAAAAGGGAGAAGGGTGGAGTTAAAACCTCTGTTAACTATTATCAAAGAACTCTTTGTTAAGCACAGTCCATAGGAGGCAGGGAGGGGTAAAAGGGGAAGGTAGAATTCAATGGCTGATCCTAGCAATCTTTAACATAACAGAAACCAGAGACATATAAGGAAGTATTATCTGCACCCTGTCCCCAGACTCAAGGCCCTGAGGTTAGCACAAGGGGCTATCTTTTGTTGCAAGATTTCCTTTTTGCCCAGGGGCTAAAAACCTGCCAAGGTCACATATGCAGCTCAGCGAAGCTTTCCATGGAGACAGAGGCTAAGGTCAATGGCATCCATTTTGTGCAATCTAGGTCGGTCTCCCACATTTACATAAATTAATCATTTAATATATTATTTATTTAATTATTATTTAACTATTTTATTATTAAGTTCATAAGAATATAGATTATTAGATTATAATCTATTATAATAAAATGCATGTTATGTTACTTGTATTCTTTGGCCTACCATAGGAATTCTCAATACTACATTTGTCTGTAATATGTCCATGATAAGATATATACTTCTGATGTAAAGGATATTTGTTTACTCAAAAAAGTAAGCTTTATGATGAGTTGAATTGCTAGAACTGGCTTTTCTTGTTTAAAATCATAATATCATTAGATATTTTTTCCATTGTTTCAGTTTCTTTAAAGATAGAGATATGCATAACTTTATCAATTTTTTTTAGTACTTATGAACTATGAATATTTTTTTAAATATCTACTTTACGAAAGATTCTGAATGTTATCCAGAAAAATTCTAAACATAAGAAATAAGACTTGACCTGGAAGGAGAATTTCAAAGAAGTAACATAGATATTTAAAGAAAGGAATGTTTGAGGAATTAGATTTGGGTCTTTGTTATGCACCATTGACTCTCTGTAAAAACTACTGTTTTTTTTTATTTTTATTTGATCTTCTAATGACACTGAAACAAGATATATTTTTATGCTGGTTGAGTGGCAAGACCTAGTATCAATCATAATTGGTATTTTATGTTAGAAATAAAAGGCGGGACTATGATGACTACTTCCATTTTTTATAATAAACTTTTAAATAAATATATAGGATTTAAGTAAATCTAAGAATTCAAATTCATTGAGATAACATTTAAATATGAAGTATTTTTGGTAGAAGAATTCATCCACTTGTGCTTGAAGTAAAATGATAGTATAATATATATAATAAAGAAATCAGAGATGGGAAAGATGGTAGAAGGACTAGGGCATTTTCACACTATACAAATTAGTTCAAATCCTGGCACCAAAAATTGACCCTTCCAGAAAAGATCCATGAGCACAGAGTTAAGAGTATTCCCTGAGCACATATATAATTGACACATCCTTCCTTGCAGAAGTAAATTGTATAATGGCCTATGATTGATTAAAATAAACTACATTATTATGGTCATTTAAGTATATGCATATCAAAAATATTTATTTATTTTACTCCACTAATACAATTTTCAGATGTGAATCAGTAATTATTATCATTCATTAAATTTTTTCAAATATCTATAAACAACATTGGTATTATTTAAATATGTAATTTACTTAATAGGTATTTATTCCAGATGAATTTTATATGAAGGTAGCTGGTGAGTATTTTTTGACTCTTGGCTATGTCTATTTAATCACATAGAATTTAAACCAGCCCATGAACAGTTAGGTCAGTCTTTACTTTTTCTGACAGCATTACAGTCTATCTGGTTTAAGGTGATCCTTTAAGAGGCTAGGATTTTTTTTAAAGATTATGCCTATTCAACACAATGATGGTACACACTCAGAAATATAGTGACATATATTTTGTGCATCAGAAGGAAGCTTAGGTTATGAATAGATACATTGAAACTGTGATGACACTTTTTTCCTCTATTCAAAATGATAATTATATCAAAATTATAACAGTTGACAGATTTTCATAGCATAAGGTTTAAGAAAGTGTAAGGCTCTTTGCACTTCTGGTAATAGCCTTGTTTGATTCCATGTATAAAATATGGTGTTCCTAGAACTTCTAGAACTGTAAAGAAAGACTCTATCCTAGGCTCCATACAATGACCTGTGAAAATACCAAGATCTTTAGTTAAGGAGGCCTGATTTTATCATCCACAACTGAGCAAAAAGTTTCTAGACACCACAAAAAGACCTAGGGGGAGAGTAAAAGAACATGTACGAAACCTGTTGTTATTCCCATGACAGTATGCTTCAAGGATGGAGAGACCCTGTATCTCTTAGGTGAAGGGAATTCCCTTTCTAATATCCTCAATATTTACTGTGCCTATGCAAAAAAAAAGGTACATTTTTTAGTTTTTAGTTTCGTTTTTATTTTAGGATTGTGGTTATTGTTCGGTTTCTGTCTTTATTGCTGAGGTGCTTTTTGTTTTTTTTTGTTTTGTTTTGTTTTTTATTTTCTTGTTTGTCTGGTCTTTTTTTGTACTTTTTTATGTTTTTCCTCCTTTTTCCCTCTCTTCTCTTAAATTGATATTTATAACCTCTAGATAGACTCCTCCTGGTTTTTTGTTAATTTTTGTCCCTTATTTTTCCACTTCAAACTGAAACATATAACTTGAATCATCTTGTGCTGCTTTATAAATTGAGAGGGAAATAGTGGATGGTACCAAGACCAAACAGGTGTATGAACATTAAGTAGAAATAAAAAAAATGATCAGACTTAAACATCAAATCCAAAGCCAATGGCAACAGAATTGATACTCAATCTACAACAAGCTAGACATAGAAGGGACTACTTATTCTTGAAGTCTGGGGGAGTGGGGCAAAGAAGGGGGATATGGGATGCATGCTGGGAACAGGGGTGGAGGGAGGACAACACTGGTGGTTCTAATGCTCTTTGATTCAATGTTACTATGTACCTAAAATATTACTGTGAAAGATTTTAATTCACTTTGGTCAAAATAAAAATGATTAAAAAATAGAATATGGTTTTCCTGAGACATAGTAGGAGAGGTACTTGATCACAGAGCAAAAAGTAAAATTAGTAAAGCTTGGCAAAATATCTTAAAAACAGACAAAAAAGTAAAATAAATTAGCATATCAAGTAAGTTTTCAATCTTATAGCTATTATGCAACTCTTGAAAAGAACAACTAAAAAGTTGTCATAGAAAAGGTCAGAAAATTTCTATAGAGTAAGCCATACAAATTGATAAAACTATAAAAGAAAACAAAGAGCATTTGCTGTTTCAGAAAGAACAAAGAAAACTATGGTCAAAGGAAATATTTTAAGGTAAACAATGTAAGAAATATAGAAGACTGCTTAAAATATCAAATTACATAAAATTTATAGATTAAAAATTAAGGTTTCAACATATTTCCAGCATTAAAATCAAAGATAAAAGGAAACAAGAATTTTCATATTAAGTAGGCAAAGACATATTTATACCAATCTATGAAAAGTAGTAATGAAGGCAATCCAAATAAAATGATGCTATGAATAAATAAATCCTTCCCACAAACTATAATTGTATTACAAAGGTAAAACATTTCAAAGTCTAGATCAAAATGAAGAATATCTGGCAATTAAAACTAAGAATGTTGGCATCATCCTAACAAAGATAATAATTCTGAAAGTTATTTTTTGCCAAAGACTAATGATTCTTGAAGAAAAATGAGAATTACAAGATGAAATGAAGATCAAACAATGAGGTCTGAAATAAAATAAGTAAATTAAAAATGGGACCTGGAAATAGAACAGAAGTTAAGTTACAAACCTAAAATCTGCCCAATTAGTGGTCAATTCCCAGCACCACAAGTCCCCAAATCACTGTTAATTACCACCTTGGAGGCCTACCAATAATACAATGGTGGCCCAGATCTTGTTGCACAAGCCTAAACAGAGTGATATCCCATGCACAGAAATGATGGTGCAGTTAATCAAAAAACCATACTGCTGCTTAGAGTATTCTGAGCACTTCTGAGAGCTATTTTCCCTACCCCCCAAAATAAAATTGGACTTTGTTAAATAATATCATAATATTGGCTTGAAACATGTCAGTTGTATTAAAACATTTTTCAAAAACATAACATGATGGAATAAAAATAATTAGAGTATTTCAAGTGTATGTATTTTTTGTAAGGGCAAATAGAGCTTTTAGCAAATGTGTCTAAATCAAATTTGTATTTTATGATTTCTAAAATAGTAACAAAAATAATTATTATGCATATTATGGATGTTAAAACAAATCATAATAAATAAGAGAATAGTAGATCAAACCCAAATTTGTTCCCTGTTGGCGCATGCAAGGCAAACACCCTTCCGCAGTGCTATTGCTTTGGCCTTCAAAAAGAAAATATTCTAAAATCTAACTCTTAAGGAGTATTTTTTTTAATTTGAATCAAAATATTATCAAACCATTTTATTTTGAAATAAAATGTATGTCAATAATTCAAGAAGTGTTACCAATAGAATAGATTTTGTGGGCCTACATGATGGTACAGAAGATTGGGCACTTGACTTGATTGTGACTGACCTGGATTTAAGCCCCATTAGAAATAAACCTTGAGAACCACTGGATGTGTCCCATAAAAATAAAAATAAAACAAAATAAATATAATAGATATTTTGTTAGCGTGTTCATTAAAGATTAGCTGAGGATAAATTGCCAAAAGAGCTTTAATTCATGATTAAAAGTTTAACAAAGAGACAGGAGAGAGAGCACAACATGTAGGGTAGTTGCCTGGCAAGCTGCTGAACCAGGTTCGATCCCTTGTATCACATTGGTCCCCTGAACATTGCCAGGAATGGGCTATTAGAGCAGAATAAGGAATTACTGCTGAGCCCTGCATAGGAAATGGTTCCCAACCCAAAATCAAACTAAACCAAAACAAACCAAAATAAAAAAATAAAACTCAACAAAATAAATAACCAAACACATCAAGTACACTTAACCATGATAATAAACACTTTTCTTTGAGAATGTAATGAGATCATGATATCTGCTATATTCAGATTGAACAGAAGAAAAAAGAAGCAAATGTGTGAGCTAAAAAAAATTTAGAGGAAAGTACTTAAAAATTCAGCATAATAAAATTTGATGATAATAATATTTTTATGCATTTTTAAACAGAGAATTTTCATTTGAAGATATAAATGCAAGAATGTCCCTCAAATGAGGATGGAGACAAATAGCCAGATTAAAGAAACTGAAACAATTCCAAACAAGAAGAATCTAACCAATGTATGAAATGGCACATTGTAATTAAAATGCCATAAGTGGCATGCAAAGGGCAAGAAGCATACTGAGGACAATGTTGGAAGGAAATATGAACTGGTAAAGGGATGATAGATATTTTATAAATGAAACTGAATCATAAACAACTTTGTAACTATCTCACTATGATTCAAAAATTCATTAAAATAAAAGTAACATTTATTTGGCTAAAATGATAGCAGCAATTAGAATCTTTGCCTTACATGTGTCTAACCTAGTTTTGATCTCTTGTAACCCCTTATGGCCTCTGGAATGCTGGTAGATGCAATCACTGTTTGCAGAGCCAGGAGTCGACCTTGAACACTGATGAATGTGGCCTCAAAACAAAGAAATTACTTAAAATGAATTTCACTGGTGATTAGCAATATACTTAATAAATATAAAATATGGGGAAAAGTTCTCAATATAAACTTGCAGTTATGTTTTAAGTATTACATGGTGCATATGTTTAGAATGCTGTCTTATAAATATATCAAAGCAATAATAATTGTTAATACACTTTTATAGTGCTCTATTGGTTTTAAAAACAACAAAATAAGTCTTTTAAATACACTTCAAAAAACACAACAAAAAGATTAAAACAATAGAGGCAAATCGGATATTATCATTAAGTGGTAGATAGCAAAATATGAAGGGAGAAAATAAAAAGATGTAAAATAAAAACTTTCCCACATCCAGAACCAATATAAAATACTAATAAATTTATATCATTACATATAAATTTCAGTTTAGTGAACTCACCAATCATAATGTGACTGTGTAAGGAAACTATACCCAATATTTTACTGTTCATATGAGACACATTTGAAACTCAATGGTGAGTATAGGATCTAAGTTAATAGGGCAACTATACTTATATCAAAATACCAAATTTAAAAAGCAATAAGAGGTATACATGGACATTACATAATGGTTAAGGAATCAATACACCAAGAATGTTTAACATTCATTAACAAATAGTCAGAAAATAATGAGGCACCAAATGTTTTAAGAAAATAAAAACTGTCTTTCAAGAGACCAAAATGATGTAATAGGGAGATATTTCACTACTCATTCTACCATTAAACTTATTAAACAAATAGCCAGCACAGCCATAAGAAACAACTTTAAAAAGAAATTTAAAGTTTTAGGTTTAGTGGACTATTATTGCTCTCTTTCCTAAAAATGAGATTCTACACAAATATTATATTGTAATGTATTTCACTGTAAAGGATAAACTGCATCATTATGGAACACAAAGCAATAAGCTCATGGCGATTGAAACCATCTCTGATATGTTTACAGATCACAATGAAATCACACTAGAAAACAAACATTGTCAAAAACCTGGAAAAAATCTCAATATTTAGATATCAAAGTACATATTATGAATATTCAAACAATGATGAAATTAAAAAGGAAATGCATATTTATTACTTAATAGAACATAGGAGATACAGAGGGAAAAATTGCTAAGTGTTTATAAATATAAACATGCATAGCAATACATATTACATCAGGAAATTAGAAATGCAAAAATAAATAAAATAGAAGTAGAATTAAATGAATGTACATTGAAATCAAGACCTGGTTCTTTGAATAAGTAAAAAAGATAAAACAACATAAATTTCTAGTAAGAGTAATTAGGTAAAAAAAGAGAAAAATTTAAAAAGATTACATTGGAAAGTAATTCAAACTATTATGTGCAAATTATTTGGCATACATGTGTATATATATATATATATTTTTGTTTGTTTGTTTGTTTGTTTGTTTGTCTTTTTTGTGGTTTTTGGGTAACACCCGGCAGTGCTCAGGGGTTACTCCTGGCTCCATGCTCAGAAATTGCTCCTGGCTGTGGGGGACCATGTGGGGCGCCGGGATTCCAACTGATGACCTTTTGCATGAAAGGCAAACGCCTTACCTCCATGCTATCTCCCAGCCCCATACGTATATATTTTAACAAAACACACTCTATTAGAAAAGTATTAGTAGCAATAAAACAGCAGAGTTAAATACAAAAATTACTCATCTTCAGGAAAATTTTTTTTTTTTTTTTGGTTTTTGGGCCACACCCGGTGACGCTCAGGGGTTACTCCTGGCTATTCGCTCAGAAGTCGCTCCTGGCGGGCACGGGGGACCATATGGGGAACCTGGGGATCCAACCACGGTCTGTCCTAGGTTAGAGCAGGCACCTTATCTCCAGCGCCACCACCCGGCCCCCTTCAGGAAATTCTTTAGCAAGTTTGTACACTCATAATTTCAACATCATTTAACCCTTGATAAGTACCATTCTACTTTCTGTACCTACGCTTCAGCTTGTCCGGCAGTCATATTTGTGTTCTTTTATGCAGTATAAGTTGTTCTTGCCTTTCTTGCTATTGTTTCTTTTGTTTCTTTATTATTTTTGTTGGTTTTTTTTTTTGGGGAGGGGCATGTTTGGTGGTGCTCAGCGGTTACTTCTGACACTGTACTCAGAAATTGCTCCTGGCCCTGGGGATGCCAGGAATCAAACCAGGGCAGCATACAAAGCAAACCTGATTCCACTTTCCTATTGCTCTGGTCCCACCCTTGTTCTTATCTCACTAATCACAATGGCCTCTTCATCAATAATATTAGAAGTGGAAGGATTTTTATATTTCTTATTAGTAAAAGATAGTCAACTATCACATAATAGTGTATGTTGAAGTATTAATCATTTATATGCTCTTTTAAATATATAACTGCAATTTGTTTTTATTGAGAATATGTTATCTGACTTTTTCACAGATCTTGGTATGAATTGCCCTTTTCTTTTAGATGTGTATTTATCTGGATTAGTTTTTGGGATAGTCCTTGAAGTGTAAATTATAATTTAAATTGATTTTTTCTTTATTTTTGTTTCAGAGAGTTTATGAAAGATTGATATATTATTAGGTATACCTAATGCTACTCTGGGTCTCTTCCTGTCTCTATTATTCAGGAGATTTTTGTTTTGGAAAATTTCAGGGTCCATATGTGGTCTCTGGAATTGAAACCAGGATGAATTTTAAACAACTTCCTTAACTCTTATATTATACTCCAACCCCAGAATTACTATAGTTTAGCTGATTGATAGAATATACCAGAAAAAATAATATTCCTTATCATTTTGTGTTTTAGGGAATACTTTATTTAATAAAATTTCCATCATTATTAGTTGATGTATCTATATATTTTTATATTTAAATGCATTCTTGGTAAATTATATTTTTAGTATAACTGATGTTTTTTAATATTTTTTACGTTTTGGAACAAATGACTATATGGTCTCTGATGACCCCTTGAAGACCCTTTTAAATCTGACATTATTTGAATCTTAATTTGATTTTAAGAGTTAAGCTAGATAAAGGTATTCCAATACTCATTTAATTAAGCCTGCTATTTTATTGATTATTTCTGGTCTTCATTTCTTTTGATTCTGATTATTACTATTTAAAGGACTGTGCATGTTTGGAAACACACTGAGAACAGAGAAAACAGCCTATTTCAGACCTCTCTTTGTGGAAAACAATATCTGGAGAGTTAAATATCTATGTAAAGAATGTGCCCAGTAATCAAACAAAACAACAATGAAAAACAACAACAAAAATGTCTATAATGGAAGCAAAAAAAGGCTAATAACTCTGCAATTTTTACTTTATAGTAAAGTATTTAAGTACTTGCTTTACAGTAAGTAGTTTTTACACTACTTAGTAATCAAGAGAAAATTAGAACAAGAAGTACTAACTGATCAACATGTATGAACCAAATGTAGAATCAACAAAACATATTTGGCTTCTGCTCACAAACATAGAGAAATATATTGATGGCACATGATAGAGTGAAAGATATCTATATGTCTCTTTCACCAATAAATAGATCCACTAGGCAGAATATTATCAAGGACATAAGAACCCTAAATGAGAAATTAGCAGAGCTGGGACTACAGTATTTGCCGGCGTATAAGATGACTGGGCGTATAAGACGACCCCTTAATTTTGCAGTTAAAATATAGGTTTAGGACTATATTCACTGTATCAGAACGTTTTTGTTTTGTTTTGGTTTGGTTTGGTTTTTGGGTCACACCCAGCAGTGCTCAGGGGTTACTCCTGGCTCCATGCTCAGAAATTGCTCCTGGCAGGCACGGGGGACCATATGGGGCACCGGGATTTGAACAGATGGCCTTTTGCATGAAAGGCAAACGCCTTACCTCCATGCTATCTCCTGGGCCCCATCAGAACGTTTTTGTGTTGCAACTGTATATACCATAGTGAGCCAATCACAACTAACAAATGTTCAAAGGTTATACTGTACTAGACTTCCTCTCTAACTCTGGCCAATCTGAGCAGGCTTTTTACAGTGTAGATTCGGGTCCAGAACATTGTCTAATTTGCATGCATAAAAAGCCTGCTTCCTTACACCCACAAAAAAAACAATTCAAAGTAGATTGAAAAGAACCAAATTTATGAAGTTCATTGAAGAAGGCATAGGCAGAACACTCTAAGACTTAGACCTCAAATATGTCTTTGATGATAAGATGCCAATGGCAAGAACTATAGCATCAAATCTGAACAAATGAGACAACATCAACTAAAAAGTTTCTATATGACAAAAGAAACATGGACTAAAATTAAAAGACAGCTAACTGAATGGGTGAACGTTTTTGCATTCAACAAATCAGTTAAAGCAGTGTTTTTCAACTTTTTTGTGCAAAGGTACACTTTTTTTATGAAAAATAAAAAAAAACATGAGACACACCACCATTAGTAAATGTTAAAAAAAATTTAACCCTGTGCCTATATTGACTATATATAAAGCAATTTCTTGAATAGGAATCAAATAAACACAAAGAAATTATTTTATAGTTACTTTATTATGAAATAATGAAGTATTTTATAATTATTCATATTTCTGTTCACTTACTCAGTGTGAAACCTGGGCCTGTTTGAACAGAATGATGATATTCTGACAGGAATAAAAGAAATCGTAGCTCTTTATGAACAGCTGTCACTCTCTCTCTGTCTTTAGTTTTTATAGCAATCAGGCTCTTGAAAAGATCATCTCACATAGATATGTAGTAAAAAAAAATGGCAGCAATGTCAAAATAGCTTTGTTTGCCAGTATCCAAGCAAAAACTGTCCAAAGGGAGAACAGCAACTCTTAGCTTGAAACCACGATTTTGTCTCAGTTCAGTTAGTTCCTCTGCTCCCATAAAGTCAACTGATGCTGAGCTATAAGGATCCCTAACCCAGTCAAGGCATTCAGAAGAGACTGAAGATAAATAAAATGACAACTTATCCTTGAAAGTTTTTAAATGTTTAACTATTATCTCACATAGTGCAGCAGTGTGAACACCTTGCCATTGCTTGGTGAGTGTGAACAATTCAAGATTGCCACTTTCCACCTGTTGATGACAGAGTTGCACTTTTGAACAGAATGCATTTATTTTATCTGTACTTGTAAGCAGGTTTTCATTTATGCCTTGCATTAGTGTTCAGTTCATTCAGATAATGAAAAATATCTGCTAGATATTCCAGCCTTGCACACCACTCATCACTTGCAAGCAGCTTTGCATAATGTGACCTCTCATTTGTCAGAAACACTTTTAAGTTTTTCCCACAGCTCATACACATGAACCAAGATCTTGCCCCACAATAAACACCAGATCTCCATATGCTTCACTCCTATCTCCTCAATCAAAGCTGCAAACACACTACTTTTCAAAGGTTGTGACTTTACAAATTTTACCACGCACACAACATCATCCAACAGAGAAACTAGGTCTACTGGTAAAGTCTTGGCTAAGAGGGCCTCATGGTGTAAAAAACAATTCTAAACAATCACATCTGAATTTCTTTCCTTCACTCCGCTTACAAATTCTCTGGGGCACCTGACCACAGCCTCAATTCTATCAATGCAGACACTTTTACAAGTTTTCCCACTTAAGTCCTTCTTGTTCAAGGTATTTTGATGTGACCAAAAATATTTCTTCTCCTTTTGTTTTTGCTGACAATGCCTTGAAAATAAAGAAGTTTTCTCTAATTGCATCACCCACAAAAAAATGCACATTGTCTAAGAGTTGAGCACGTCCACTGTTATCAGTAGACTTGTCAAGTTGCAATGAAATTTCTCACTGATACAAATCTTTTCCCAAAACCACACTTTCGATGTCTGCAGACATATCATTAATATGTCTGGAAATTCTGTTGTTTGAAAGAGGGACTTTGACTATTTATGTAACTGTTTCAGGTCTGGGCATGTCCTCTACAATAGCTTTGCAGGTGGGAAATATTAATGTCTCTGACACAGTGTGCGACTTTTTTGACTTGGCTCTAAGTTCAGCAACTCTAAGTTCAGCTGTAAGAGTTCTTTCATTTACCTTTGTGGTTTTTCTCATGAAACTTGCCTGTCTTTCCTTGTTTCCATGCAAACAAAAAAGTCCGCTTTGTTGTTTTGAAATGAAGGGTGTTTTGTTTGGAGATGGTGTTTAAGTTTACTTGGGACCATAGCACTGTTAGATAGTTTTTCACCACACACCATGAACAGTGGAGTTGGTTTCTTTGCACCTCCGGTGAAAGTAAATCCAAATGAAATATAGCTTTTGCTATATTGCTTTGTTCCAGAGAATTTGCTTGAGCTAACCACCTTCGCTTTCTATTGATCACCACTCATACTTGGGCTCTCATCTGGCTCTGGATTTTGTTCAGAGTCTAGTTCTTTCCTTTTCAAAAACTTTCATCACTGCAGTATGTGCTCCTGTCTCACTGTCACTCAGTACTTACTGTGCTTGTCTCCTGCAGATAGCCACTGTCCATCACACTCAGCTCTCTTCTATGCATTTCTCCATCCAGATTCATCAGTCAATGCTCCTCTGTGAAATGTCTAGGATAATCCAGAGTCAAGATCCATCTGTGCTCTTCAGCACATTGGTGATCTCTTGCAATGTCTCCTCCAGCCCGTGTAACAGTGACACTGGTGCCATTTATAGTCTGTAACATGTGGCTTCGGCTCACAAATAGACCAATACTTGTTACTTGTCTATTTGTGAGCCAAAGCCACATGTTATGGATGAAATTGAAATTTTTTTTCCACAGCACAGCAACACTGTGATGTGGCACAGTGGTTGAAAAACACTGAGTTAAAGGCTTGATATTTAGGTTATATATAGTACTCACAAAGGTTAACACCACAAAACCTACAAACCCCATAAAAAGTGGGGGAAGGAAATGAACAGACATATCTCTGAGGTAGATCAACAGATGTCTAACAGACACATAAAAATGCTCATCATCTATTATTAGTTTGGAATTTCAAATCAAGATTAAAATGAGATATCATTTTATACCTGTGAGGGTGGACAAATCAACAATTATGGGAACAATCTCTATTGCTGGGGATGTGGTGAGGAAGGTATTCTCATGAACCGCTTGTGGAAATGCTACCTGGTCCAACTCCTACGGTAAAAAGTGTGGAGTGTTTTCAATAAACTCAAATTGTTTTACAATGCGACCCAGCAATCTGTCTTTTGGGTATCTATTCCCAGGACAGAAAAACATTCATCCAAAACGCTGTATTCATATTGCTATTCATTGCAGCATTTAGTTCAATAGCTAACACTTGGTATAAACCTAGATGTCCAACAATAAATGAGTGAACCATGAACTGTGGTGTATATATACAATGAAATACTACATAACTGTAAGGATTGATGTCCTCATGCAATTTTCAGCAACATGAATGGAACTGGAAGATGTTATGTTAAATGAAATAAGCCAGAAGAATGATAAATACATATTGATATCACTTAGATGTGGTATTTAGAATAACTGCATGAAGAAATGCAATGGTCTAAATGGGAGTTGTCTAGAAAACCCTTGGCCTCAGAGTATAAAGAGAAGGAAACTTAGTGGAAGAGAAGAAACAGAACTATGAAAGGATGTAGACAGAGGCCAAGTGGTCTCAGGTACATTGGTGGAGATAAAATAGGCTAGAACTAAATATCCAAGCCAAAGTCAGTAACATTTGAATCAAGAGATCCAAACTCCAACAATGTAAACTTTAAGTGGCCTTGTTATATTGGCAAGCAGGATTGCGAAGTGTGGTGCTTCGAATACACTCCGAGAATATGGTGGAGGAAGATTGACACTGGTGCTGAGTCTCAACCTGATTCATTGTATGTCTGAAACGCAAATATGAAGGATGTTTAAATCACAATGGTTTCAATAAAATAAAATAAAATTTTAAAAAAGCTAAAAGACCTTCAGTAGCATATTAGTCTCCATTTACAGTCATGTAAATGGTCTATAATATAGGGAAACTGTCAACACAGAGATTTTTTCAGATAGAATGCAACTGAGAATTTAAATCTTGCACACTTTTTTTTTTTTTTGTTTTAAGTGTGCTTTTCACATTTCTTATCACACTGACCATATGATACCATTGTTTATCCGGGAAATTTATTTTTCCTTTGTTTGAAAAATAACTTTTCAGGTAAATTATTACTATTTTGGATATTTTTCTATATTTTAATATATAAATATATATAAAATATATATGTTTATTTATATTTGTCATTCTACTTACTCTTAGACAGTTAAATGATATATACTTTCGGATTAAACATAGCACATTAACTTTATTTCTTAGATATGCAACTCTTTTAATTTTAAATACATTTTCAAGTATTATTCCTTTTTTTTTTGGTTATTGGGCCACACCTGTTTGACGTTCAGGGGTTACTCCTGGCTTGGGGGGACCATATGGTATACCAGGGGATCGAACCGTGGTCCGTCCTACACTAGCGTTTGCAAGGCAGACACCTTACCTCTAGCACCACCTCCCTGGCCCCAAGTATTATTTCTTTACATAAACTTTTGTTGATTATATTCTATTTTGAAACATTCTAAATTCTGGTGCTTTATTTCTCTTGATTAAATGCCCTAAATAATGCAGGTTATGTTTGCTTTTGTTTCTTATTTTTATTTGTGCTTCCATTATAACTCTTTATTATTATTTTTGTTCATTCTGTCTTTGGGCCACTATTGCTGACGCTTAGGGTTTACTCCTGGCTATACTCTCAGATATCGTTCCTGACTTGCGGGACCATATGGGACTCCAGAGATCGAACTGAGGTCCGTCCTAAATTAGCACATTCAAGACCGATGCCCTACTGCTTGTGCCACCACTCCAGCCCCTGTTTTTGTTTTGTTATGTTATGTTTTTATAACTCTTTAATGCCACTCATACATAAACTTTTAGAGGGAACTCAGCCCACCAGATGTATCCACAGATTTTCCTTGTAGGGGAACTGAAATTACCCCCATGGGGTTCCTCTAAAGGCCCACTGTGGATGCCTTTTTCCCCTGTGTGGATGGTTGATGAATTTCCGAAGAGATGTTTGGCATAACATTTTTGGTCATTATTTGGCTTCTCTCCTTCATAAATCTCAGGCAAAATTTTGGCTTATATTAAATAATTTGGCTTAGAAACCCCAGCACCAAAGATTACGAAAGAACCCCTTTTCTGGATAATATTTAGCACCTTAAAGCAAAGACAATGTTTGTTTGTTTTTTTCTCTTTTTCATATATGTCCTTGCAGCTACAGTTTCCGGTTATCAAGGGCAAAGCCAGAGAGCAAGCCCCTGGGCTATTGGCTTATTACTTTACTTGACTTCTAAAGCAATAGAGTCCAGCCCAGGAAGATTAAGTTCCTAGATATTTCCTACTTCTTCCTAATCCTGATTTTGCATTTGAAGTAAGCTTGTTAAGAATTGCCTTGAGTTGTGACCATCTCCTTTGTAACTTAAAAATTTTACCAGCACACCCAGAGCTTAGGTATTGTTACTGTTGTATTTTGCTTTGTAATTATAATTATTCTTCACCTGTGACTGGCTTACCCCTATAAAACCTCCTGTTTGGAACATAAACTTGTTGCACTCCTGCCAAAATGTGTTGACCCCACATTCTCTGTGTGTGGTTTCATTTATTTCATATTTCG